>CM053505.1:32845212-32861882 GCA_028627145.1 Eidolon dupreanum | reverse complement strand
CAGTTGGATTTATTCCTGGGATGCAAGGTTGGTACAATATCTGCAAATCAATTAATCTGATACACTACATTAAAAAAATTGAAAGATAAAATCCACATGATCATATAGATAGATGCAGAAAAAAGCATTCAACAAAATCCAGCATCCATTTATGATAAAAACTCTCAGCAAAGTGGGAATAGAGGGAACATATCTCCGCATGATAAAGGCCATATATGACAAACCTACAGCTAACATCATACTCAATGGGGAAAGGCTAAAAACATTTTCCTTAAGATCAGGAACAAGACAAGGATGCCCACTTTCACCACTCCTCTTCAACATTGTATTGGAAGTCTTAGCCACAGCAATAAGACAGGAAAGAGAAATTAATGGAATCCAAATTGGAAATGAAGAAGAAAAACTCTCGTTATTTGCCGATGACAAGATATTATATATAGAGAACCCTAAAGATTCCACAAAAAAACTGTTAGAACTGAACAATGAATTCAGTAAAGTAGCAAGATACAAAACTAATATTCAGAAGTCGATTGCATTTTTATAAACCAATGGTGAACTTTCAGAAAGAGAAATTAAGAAAACAATCCCAATTACAATTGCATCGAAAATCATAAAATACTTGGGAATTAAATTAATAAGAAGGTAAAAGACCTGCTCTCAGAAAATTATAAGTCATTGAAAAGAGCAATTGAAGAAGATACAAATAAATGTAAGCATATATCTTGCTAATGGGTAGGAAGAATCAACATCATTAAAATCGCCATATTATCCAAAGCATTTTATAGATTCAGTGCAATCCCTATCAAAATACCAATGGTATTTTTCAGAGAGTTAGAACAGGTAATTCTAAAATTTACATGGAACTATAAAAGACTCCGAATAGCCACAACAATCTTGAGAAAGAAAAATGAATTTGGAATTATCACACTACCTGATATCAAACTATACTACAAGGCTACAGTAATCAAAACAGCATGGTACTGGCATAAAAACAGATACATTGATCAATGGAACAGAACAGAGAGCCCAGAAATAAATCTGCACCTATACACTCACTCAATATGTGACAAAGGAGGTAAGAATATACAATGGGGTAAAGACAGTCTCTTCAATAAATGATGTTGGGAAAATTGAACAGATGCATGCAAAAAAATGAAAGTGGACCATCTTCTTTCACTATATACAAGAATCGACTCAAAAATGGATTAAAGATTTCAATGTAAGATCCCAAACCATAAAACTTCTAGAAGAAAACATAGGCAGTAAACACTCTGATATTACAAACAGTCATTTCTTTTTGGATATATCTCTTGGGGCAAGGAAAATAAAAGAAAAAATAAGCAAATGAGACTACATCAAACTAAAAAGTTTTTGTACAGCAAAGGAAACCATCAACAAAACAAAAAGACAACCGACTGATTGGGAGAAGATATTCGCTTATGATACATCTGATAAAAGGTTAATATCCAAAGTTTATAAAGAACTCATACAACTCAACAACAACAACAACAACAACAACAAAAGAAACAGTTAAAAATGTGCAGAAAACCTGAACAGATACATCTCCAAAGGGGAAATACATCTACCCACTAGACATATGCAAAGATGTTCAGGGACACTAATCATCAGAGAAACGCAAATTTAAACCACAATGAGATATCACCTGACACCTGTCAGAATGGCTACCATCAATAAATCAAAGAACAACAAGTGTTGGCGAGGATGCAGAGAAAAGGGAACCCTCGTACACTGTTGATGGGATGCAAATTGGTACAGCTGCTACGGAAAACAGTCTGGAGGTTTCTCAAAAAATTAAAAATGGTATACCTTTGGACCCAGTAATTACACTTCTGGGTATTTATCTAAGGAAAACCAAAACAATAATTTGTAAAGATCTATGCACCCCAATATTCATGGAAGCAAAATTTATAATGTCCAAGATTTGGATGCAACCTAAATGCCCATCAACAGATGACTAGATAAAGAAGTTATGGTTCATATATACAATTTAATATTACTCAACCATTAAAAAAATGAAATCCTACCATGTACAATGACATGGATGGACTTAGAGGTTATTATGCCGAGTGAAATAAGTCAGAGAGAGAAAGATAAATACCATATGATTTCACTTATATGCGGAATCTAAGGAACAAAAAGAACAAGCTAATCAAAAACAGACTCTCAAAAATAGTAGACTATTTGGTGACTGAGGGGAGCAGGGTTTGCGGGACTGGGAGAATGGGGTGAAGGGTTAAATGAAAACAAGTTAGTAGTTCATAGATGGTCATGGGGGTGGGGAGCACAGCATAGGGAATGCAGTTAGCATTAATATATTGGCTAGGTGGAAACCAGATGAGAGAAGGAGCTGTTAGCGGGATTGTTTTATAAACTATACAAATGTCTAACCAAAGTACTGTATACCTGAAACTAATTAAAATAAATAAATAAAATGTAAAAAAACATCAGGATGGTCAATATCTCTAGTGAGGAGATACACAGTTATGGTTAGGGAGTGAGTCATCATGGGCTCTGGGTTTTTAATATTTGATTGCATTGTTTTGGGTGGTGGTTTATAGCTCTGTGTATATTTCGTGTGTGTGTGTGTGTGTGTGTGTGTGTGTGTGTAATTTCAAAACTGAAACAAACAAAAAGAGAATAGGAAGGTCCCAGTTCAGAGAAACACCCAGATTTAAATAAGGGTATTGACAGAGCTACCTGAAGAACATATCAGTCAGAAGTTGGTTGGTCACTAATGAAAGAAAACACTTTTAGTACCCATCTAAGCACTGTGTGGGTAAGAGAAGTGTCTTCCACAGGACTGTGAGTATTTCTGGTCCCCTTGTCAAAGCATTACCTAGTGTAGGGTGGACATATTGGATGATATTAACTCCATGCTATTAACAGACAAAGTGTTTCTATGCAAGATGTCACCTCTTCCCCCATCTTCTGGCTCCTGAATTACCATAATCTCTTTCTTTGTACCCTGCCACAATTGAGTACCAGAATTCAGCCCCCTATGAGGTGTACACACACACACACACACACACACACACACACACACACACACCCCTTGTCACACCAATGCATTGATGTTTCCAGGGTACAATTTGGTTGACTCCTTAATATCTAATTCATCCTGTATCCATCTAAGCCAGTCACAGCGATTCCTAATTCTTGACAACCACGGATTTTGGATTGGGTTTGTGACCAAATTCAATCTCATGTACTTTTGATGGGGTGATGGAGGTTGATATCTTCTGGAAAGTATTATGTCTTGGTTTCCTGTATCTCAAAAGTGACACTGGAAGATGTTTTCCCTTTCAGTTTAAATATTACCATGTCTAGATCTGAGGTTTGGAACTGCTAAAGACATCATAGGACCAATATGAAGGACATAAGGATCAAAGAGAAAAGAGTGAGAAAGAATCTGAACCCATGATGACTTCCCTGAACTATATTTTGCCATGTCTAGAACACACCCTACTATTTTGGAAAAGAACCAAATATTTAATGAACGATAGCTAATGGCCAGGCACTATAGTTGGCCCTGTCGATACTGTAGTAAATGAAACAGACAACTGTCTCTGCCCTCATAGTACTCATATTTTCAGGTAATTACACAAACATACATAAAATGAATCATTGAAGTATACTGTATATTAGAAGTTTATACTGACATTGAAAAGTTTTAAGCAAGTTGAGAAAGATCTGGAATGCTGAGGAATTGGATTTTTTTTAAGTGGTCAGGATAGTCCTTCCTCGGAAGGTGATATTTGAGCCAATACTTGAAGGAGTTAATGGGATGAGCCATTAAATCTGTGGAGAAAGAACATTTTAAACACAGAGAACATCTAGTGCAAAAGCTGCAGCTAAAAGTGTGACTATTATGGTTATAGAAGATTTGGAGGGATCTAGTAGAGTATAGTTGGGTTGTAGAGAAATAACACAATATCAAATCACATAGAAACTTGTAGTCCGCGTAAATACTTTGATTTTTTTTCTCTCAGTGAGATGAAGAACAATTGCAGAGGAGAGACATGATCTGACTTAGGCTTTCAAAGGACACCTCTGGTTGCTCCGATGAGACCAAACACCAAGATAAAGTCGTAGGAAGATAAACCAGTAGGATGTTATTGCACTGATCCAGGCAAGAAACTGTAGTGGCTTAGAAAAAAGTAGTAGCAGTGGAGGTGGCAAAATTGTTCACAGTCTCAATATATTTAGAACATGGAATCGACAGAATTTCTGGATGGATTCAGTGTGACAATTGACTCCGACTGAGGATAATGTTAACTGAGATGAGGAAGAACTAAAGTAGATGGAGCGAGGGGGATAAAATTTTCTTTTTTTCATGGTTAAAATAAAAATGTCTTTTAGACATCCTTGAGGACTTGCCAAGTGGACAGCTGGAGAGATATATGGAAGATACAGATGACATAGATAAAGCCACAGTACTGGATGAGATCAGCAGGCAGATGAGTGTAGGTAGAGAAGAGAAGGGGACCAAGTTCTGAGGCATGTCAATGCCAAGAGGTCACAAGGAAAGGAGGGCAATCCGCCAAGGAGAATGAGGATTTACAGCCAATGAAGTCAGAGAACAACCAGGAGAGTGTTGTCCTGCAGCCCAGGTGTGTATGTGTCGGCTTGATTGGATTAGTGGGTGTCCAAATATTTGGCTAAATGTGATTTCTGGGGTTGTCTGTGAGGGTCTTTCTGGATGAAATTGACATTTGATCTGTGGACTCAGTAAAGCAGTTTACCCTTCCACTGTGGGTGGGCATCATCCATTCCATTGGGAGCCTAGACAGGACAAAAATACTGATTTTCAGGTCTTTAGACCCCAATTGGAAAATATATCATTGGCTCCTCTAGTTCTCAGGCCTTTGGACTTGAACTTGCACCACTGGCTTCCCTGGGACCGCAGCTTGTGGACACCACCAAATCAGGGAACACCTGTTGACTGAAGGGCTTGGGACTTTTAAGCCTACATAATCATGTGAGCCAATTCCTTATTAAAAAATCGCTTTCTATCTTTCACTCTCTCTATATATCCTACTCGTTCCGTTCCTCTGGAGAACCCTGACTAATACACTTGGGAAGGCGCTTCACTCTTATTGAACTAAAAATACATAATGACATGGACATGGTGTAATTCAGTAAAGAGTGAGCAGTATGCTCACAGGAATACAGACTATCAGGGTCACAAAACAGGGTTTTCATAAATAATTAACTGACGGCTATTAAAAGTTGTAGTAAGCAGAATTCTAAAAATGGTCTCTCGAGATTTCCCACCATAGTCCCAGGAATGAGAACAGGATAAGTTATCCTGTGCATATGTTTGTTAGGTTACACGGCTAAGGGGATTTTGCAACTGTAATTAGAGTTACTAAACTGTTGGCCTTAAAATAGGGTGATTATCCTGGATTATCCAAAAGAGCCTAATGTAATCACAGAAGGCATTTAAAAGCAGACAGTTTTATTCTGGCTAGCAGAAGGAGAAGCAAGAAAGATTTAAAGCAGAAGCAGGACTTGACATGCCATTGCTTGCTTGAAGATGGAGGGAACCACATGAGGAGACGTACAGGCAGCCTCTAGAACCTGAAAGCAGTCCCCGATAACAGCCGCAAGGATATGGGATCAGTCCTTCCACCACAGGAGCTGCATCTGCCAACCACCTGAATGAACTGCGAGGCAACCTCCCCCTGCCAGAGCCTCCAGGTAAGACACTAGCCCAACTGACACTTTGAGTTCAGCCTTGTTAGATCCTAAGCAGGGAACTCATTTGATCCATGACACACATGTGACCCATGGAAACTGTGAAATAATAAATATGGGTTGATTTAAGCCATCAAATTTGTGACAATTTGTGGAAATTTGTTATGCAGCAATTCTAATTTTTGTGTAGTGAAGATTAATTGCAATATGGAGGCAAGAACAGACAGCTTGAAGTGTGACGGCAAAAAGGAGGATACTTCCTGGTATGTTGGGTGCCATACTCAGTGTGAAGGGATGGATTCTGGAGCTGCCCATTCTGTCCCTGCCCTTTTTATAAGGCAGAACACTCAGTTCCAAGGTTCTCCTGTGGGGCAACAGCAGACAAGCACAGTCAGGGGAATTGCAGGTAGGAGCTCTGAATTAAATTGAAGTAAACTATTATGCAAAAAGGGTCTGATGTCATAGACATTTTTTGAGGCTTTAGAGTCGGACAGACTGGTTCGAACACTGTGTGATCCTAGCTGAGTTCCAGAATTCTAATTTATTAGCTATGCACGTGTGTGAGTGTGTGGGGGGTGTGCGCCCGCAAATGTGTGTGCATGTGGGTGTGTGTGCCCACATGTGTGTGTAAAACACCCCCTTGATAAACAATTTTAACAAATCTATACGAATCACTGGGGTTAAGATCTGCCTGCTTGACTTTCTGTACTGAGACAGCTGAATCTGCTTGAATGATCCCTCTAACCTCAGAGTCTACCACAGTGCATGGAACATATGGAGTTTCTGACTTTCATCCCAGGGCTCTGTATTCAGTAGCTTCTAGTATCTGTGTAGTGTGAACTTCCTGGCTTTATAATTGGTATCGGCCTTTCTAATAATCTCTCAGTTTCTGAAATGTCCCCATAATGGGAGACCTTTTGAAATTCCCCTAGGCTTCGCAAAGACAAAGTGAATGATGCACCAAGATCGTTTAAAAAATTAACTGGAGAAATTAATGAATATAGGACTGATAATTAAATTAACTATTTTGGTGAAAATCATAAATATTCAGGGATATGGAATCAAGTCTGTGAACCCCCAAACAATGGACTTTTCAGGTACAGTCATGCATGTTCAGTCACAAGGACTCAGTTACCTTGATCTGACTCCTGCTCCTATTGCCTCTACTCTTTCTCTGTCCAATTCTTTGTCTCCTCTTCCACTTTTCCTCTCTCGCACAACAAATGTAACCTGTGGAGACTTCTAATTCAAAAATTACATTCCTTTCTTTTGTTTGTTTTCCTGTGAGATACTTAAGGACTGAGACCATGTTTTATTTGCTGTTTGCATATTCTGTATCAAGTACACTACAGGAAATATGATAGGTATTGCTGAAGGTTTGTTGAATTCATTTATTCTACACTGAAAGATTGACAGTAAAAATGCCCACTTTCAGTCTGGAGATAGTACAGTAGATGTTTTCTGTATAGGTACTATACGTGTGGCTTTTGAGCATCAGGTGCCATGCAAACCCTTCTAGAAGTTAGGAGGTGCTGGAGGACTAGAAATTTGGTTCATTTCTCCATGTGCCTCTACACAGCACATACTTTTCAGCACACAATATGGCTTAAAGCAACAATTCCCAGAACTTAGTCATGTTTATGCCTTTCCATAACTGCCACGCCAACTATAAAGTTATTATAAACTTGCTATTTTACATAAAAAGAAAGGATTATTTGTCATAAGTAAAACTCTAAAAATAGATAGAATAATGGCACAGCAATGGAATGGAATTTTAAATTTTACATTGGTGGTCTTCGAAAACACAATTTTTTTTTTCAAATTTTTTTTCTCATGTGGAGTATATTGACCAATACAAGCAATTAATTGTGACAGCAGTTCTAAATCTCAGCTCTGCAACTTCCTAGCTGTGTGATCAGGGGCAGGTTACCTGTCCTCCTGAGCCTTAATTTCCTCACTTGTGAAATTGGAATAATGGTATTTATGTCACAGGGATTTTATGAAAAATATTATGTAAAATACCTGTTATGTGGTAGGCCCTCATAGATTTTTTTTTATTATCTCTTTTGACATTGTAGTTAAGAAACAAACATGTAATAACCATGCATAGTGCCAGGTGGGTACTAGACTAATTGGGAAGATCAATTCATAAATTATATAAATGTCTAACTGCTATGCTGTGCACCTGAAACTAATATAAAATAATATTAAATGTCAACTGTAATTGAAAAAAGAAACAAAGAAACAAATAAACAGGATTCCTTTATAAGGACTTTGGGAATTATTATATGCATCAGAAACATCACTCAAGGCAACAAATCAAGGATACTTCCTCTGAGATGTAGGCTGGTAGTTAAAGCTATTTCACTGAAGTTAAAGTGAAGTTTACAAACTAAGAGTCTAATTGGTGTCCTGTCCTAGGAGTTATAATAATGTAAGCTGAGAAAACTGCTAATAAAACCACTGCCTCTCAAACTTGCCTTGAAATAACTAACCCAGAAGAAGATGGAAAAAAATAAAAGGAAAAGCTGTTATCCTACCAGTCTTGAATTCCAGAGAATGACGCCCGGCTCAGAACACATGGTCACGACCACTTGACCACAGTGCTCACTAATGGCGCATCTTTCTAGAATGGGCCGATTTTATTGGGAGTGCACGAAATCTTACTCTGAAAGAGGGAATTCAGCCATTTTTCCTGGCCCCCATTCTTGATACCAAACATCATTTGTGTATGCTTTGTTGTCTTCAGCTAAGGAGCCTGTGAAATTTGTGGAACAGTGTGATGACCCAGAGAAAACTGTTTTGCCTCTGAGGGAATAGGTCTCATGGTGTGTGGGCCTGTGAGTGCACAGTGTCTTGATAAGTCAACTATCTTCTCTCCTAGGCTGCTTTGATATCTTTGTGGAAGGGAAGGATGTCCTGCCAAGAACTGTATTCTCACACAAGAAAACTAGCTCTGCAACAAAGCACCCGCTCAGAATCCACAATCACCAAAAGTAATGAAGGAGTTGTAAATAGCAACTATTTCCGTCCTTTGCAAGGACTCTAACAAGTCATCTTCCATCTGCCACAGCACAAATGTTGAATATAACAACCTTTGTCCAAAGGAGCTGGGGAGAGATCTCTGGGGTAAAGCATTTCTAAAATGTTAGGAGATGGGATGAAAATATTGCAGAGCTGTAGCAATGAAAACAGGGGGGAGAATCGAACAGGACTGCTGAGGGCAAATTAAGTAGCGGTGTGCCTACACTGCTGTCCTTGTGGGGTGCTATCATCAAGGAACCCTAAGTTGCCATCTCAGGTAGCTACCTACTAGCTGTCAGATCCTGGGCAACTTACATAATGGTCTTGATCTCAATATTCTCCCTTATGAAAATGGAAATGAAAATATTTCTTTTGAAGGATTTTTATTAGGATTAAATGAAAGAAGATTGACGAAGTGCCTAGTGTAGTGCCCATTATTCTGTACTATTACTTAACATTAATCTCAACTTCAACTATTTCATAACATTGTTTTGCATTCATTGTGTTTAATTGTATCATTGTGTTTTATTCTCGAAGATACAGTTTTATTTAAACAAAATGTAATATGTAAATATATTACCTGTCCTGCACAAATAAAGCAAAAACCATTTAGATGATGAAAGACTGAGATCTGGAACCACCACCCTAAGTCCTGCTGTGGAGTAAGAACTGCGCTAACCCTATGAGGGAACCACAGAAAGTGAGTCAGACTTCTGGCCCTTAAATATCTCCCAGCTCACTAGTAGAGTTTGCATGGCAGCTGATACATGCATGGTGCTGATACAGATGGCACCTACTGGAATAACTGCAGTTTGCAAACAGAATATTTTCCCTATTAGTGTCACTTTCAAAAGATTCATTCATTCATTCATTCATTCATTCAACAAATACTCAGTGGTGCCTTTCCGATTGTATCAGAAAGTGTCCTGGATGTGGGTTGACAGAGAGCAAAGAGACAAGGCCCCTGTTCTCAGGGGTGCCACAATGGAGTGGGAGAGACAAACAAGTTCATCACATCAACAGGTATTGTCTGGATGACTACCATGTATGCTCAGCAAAGTTCTAGGCAGCTTGAGATATACCAGTGAGCAAAGGACAGAGATCCCTAAGATCAGGGAGCTTGTATTCAAGCAGGAGCTATGGGGAGAAGAGAGATAAGCAAAACACATAACAAAGAAGCAAATAACATAGTTAGATGGTTAAGTGGTGTAACAAAGAGAGGACTTAGGCCAAGGTAAAGGGGATCAGGAATATGGCTGAGGGTGAAAAAGATGAGTGCACTTAGCAATGTAAAATATGGTGGCCTGGGTAGGCCTCTTTGAGCAGGTGAAAACTGAGCAAGGCCTTGATGGAAGGGAGGAAATTAGCCAGGCAGACAAGGGTGAGGAGCATTCCAGGCAAAGGGATAGTTAAAGCAAAGATCCTAAAGAGGGAGCCTGGCTGGCATAATCCAGAAACTGCAAAGAGTCCAGGGGAGCCGAAGATGAGTGATTGAAGGGGAAGGTGGCAGGGGTAAAGTCAAAGAGGAAACAGGACTCAGGTCTTATAGGACCTTGAAGAGCTGTGTGAGGATTTAGCATTTAACTCTAATGCATGAACAGAGGAGCACTAGAAAGGGTTTAGGTGCCGAATTAGAAGTCTGTACAGGGGACAGCATCAGTGAAAAGGACGACACCACAGCCAGGAAACTAGAGGTATTGACCAAAGAAACAAAAAGAAGCAGAGAGTGCTCCCTCTTTGAGAGAGTGGAAATGCTCACCTGGACTTGACAACCATCCATCTTTGTGTTAACACCCTTGACTGAACATCTGTGCCAATACTCATAAAATCACAAAATTAGAAGTCTTGTATTCATCCCAAGATTCATCGATTAATCAAAGAGAAAAATCGGGGAGGTATTTTTTGTTCAATCACTTTGTCTTTGAGAAGTTTTTTTTTTTTTTTTTTACCTAGTATAGGTAAAAATCACCTAGTATAGACCCACTACGAAGCCACTTCTGTGGTTGAGGGAGAAGCAATGTCCAATGTATATGAAGAAGCAAAGAATTTGGGAACATGTGGAGAATGATTTGAAAGATACAACTCACCAAATCTACCCAAGTGAAAAGATATATTATGGAGCTGCCTATGTTCACTCATCTTGCACTTTAAATTTCTAATAAACAATTAACAGGTATAATAACAACTGTCCTTTGTGATCCATGCAGCTTCTGGCATACTCTTTCATTCAGTCACCTTCCCATGATGATGCTTCTAATATTGCTGTCACTTTCCAATTGACCTGCTCCTTCCTAACTCAGAAAAAAATGCAGAAATATTTATCACAGCCTTGTTGGTCTCAGAACAGAGCCTCTCAGCTTTAGAACATTTCACAGAAGCTATGTCCTCCTAGGTGCCTGGATCTTCCAGGTAGAAAAAAATGAGAGAGGAGGGAGTTTTAACAAAGCAGTGACATGTACTGTGTGTCTCAGCAACCTTCAACATATGTGAAATGCACCATAGTGAATGGAAGAGGATGACCTTGGAGTCAGGCAGACCAACGTGGGAGCCTCAGCTCCATCACTTGCTGCCTTATTTAACTTAAACCCATCACAGCCCGTTTTCTAGTCTGCTTAAGGGGGATCTTGATAATCACTTTTCAGGTTTCTTGGTAAATAAAAATTAAGTGCATAAAATAAAGCAGACCTTCAAAAATCAAAATCCAGGCTGAGGGTGATGACAAAATAGAATATCTTCCTTTCTGTATCACTTCATTTCATCTTATACTTGCGGGCAGGGGATTAAACTTTATGTTGTTAAGTAACATGCCAAGGTGACACACTTCATTGATGGGAATGGGATAGGCACTCAGGTGTTCTTTTCACTATGTTGTGCAAGAGAATATCCAGATGGAAAATACATTATTTTTTTTAACTCAGTGACTCTTAGCAAATGAACACTTCACCTAAGTCAACTCTGAATCTTATCAAAAAATACCACAAAAACCACAGCTCTTGATGAAAATAATCCTTTTGACATGACATGGTGACATTGTGAGGGCATAGGCTACAGAGACATGAAGACTTTAATACAAATACAAAGTCCACTCTAAGCCTTCTCTTCTACGAAATGGAAATAATAACTGCCTCCTTAAGATTTAATGGCCTGTTGGTTAAATAAGATACAGGGCTCAACACGGGGCTTGGCACATAGACTACGCAGCAAATATTACACGTCTTAACCTCATCCCTTTCCTTCTGACTCCAGGGAAAGTTCAATGTCAACCTTTTCAAGCAGGGGTGAAATTTCTACTATGAGAAATATTTTCTCTCTCTTTACCGTTGGTTGGAGTTTCATGGATGGTAGATAATGGTGTGTTACGTAGCTTTTGATGCATAACAAACTGCCCCAAAATTTAGTGGCTTTAAACAACAACCAATTCTTTTGCTCATGATTCATCAGGTCAACAATTTCAGCGGAGCTCAGTAGAGTGGTCCTTCTGCATCTGTTGTCAGTGCCCTGTCAGCTAGGTGGCTCTGCTGGGGGCTGGATGCTCTAGGATGGTGTCACCCACTTTTCTGGCAACAGGTTCACTGTCAGCTGGGGTGCAGGGGATTCATGGGCCATGCGTCTCTCATCATCTACCTAGCCTGGGCTTCTTCACATGGTTTTCATCTTGTTTGAAGAGCAGCAAGACAGGGAAACTCTGCCATGCAAACACTTTCCAATTCTCTGCTTGCTTCACACTTGCTATTGTCCTACTGGACAAAGGAAGTTCCATCTCCAAGGCCAAGGACAAATGTGAGAGGAGATACAGGCAGTCATGCATGCACAAATTGCAGTTGTTACTGGAACTAGCTACTATTACAGTGGTTCATCAAATGACCTTGTTCATCACTGGAGAAATACTTAACCTTGGACAAACCAGGCAGAGGAATGTTAGTCTCTCAAAAATGATTTTGACTCTTCTTTAGAAAAAGTCGCAACTATTTTCCCCTATTATTCTAATAAATGAATGATAAAATTATTTTATGAAATTCTGGGGAAAAACCAATTTCAAATTTTCCTTGGCATTGTACTAAACCTATAAGTTGTAGGTCTCTTTATCCAGAAACATGCTATGCATATCTTTGCCAGGAGAAATCCAGCCCTTGCCTTTTTCCATATTATAATGTTGCTGTTCTTCTCCCTTCCAATAAACATGTCCCCAGCAGAGGCATATTGCACAGGCATAATCTGATGTGGAAGTGATGGAATAGACTAGAAAATGGTCCCTCTGGTGAGACAAGGAGATAGTACCCAGTAATTGCGAAGTAGACTTATGACGTGGTTTCGTCACCCCAACCCCCAGACATCTGTCTAACCTTCCAGCTTTGCTAGAGTTGCTTTCGATTTATTCAAATCATCTTTCAAACTGAGAACAAGTTTATCATTTCCTATTACAATGTTCTATCCACATTTTTTAGGATCCCTTGGTATAAATTATTTTGGGAAAGTTGATATTGCTACTGTGAATGTCATTATTTCCCCATTCCATCTTCTATATGATTATTGCTAGAATACATGAAAGCTCTTGGTATTTGAAATATTAATATTTCATCTACCATTTAAAGAAATTCATTTCATACCATTTCTTAGGTGTTTCCCAAAAATATATTTATATCATCTGCAAATAATAATTTTGTCTTTTTTACCAAATGATAGACTTTTTTTCCCTTTACAATCTTATTACACTGGAAAGAACACCTGAAACAATATTTAATAATATTGGTGATAACCGGTATATCTGCCTAGATCCTTATTGTAATGGATTTTTTTCTAGCAGTTTAACATCACTTGTGTATTTGTGAGTATGGACACACTGAGGAATACAGCCTGCTAAAGCTTTTTCTCCTCGTTCATTTCTAGTCACGGGGTATTGCATTCCTTCACATGTTCCTGATCATCCATAGCTTGCTAAAATACGGTCAATCGTAGTAGTGTCTTTATTGGTTTAAGCCACTCTCCTTATGTCTCCATTTTATCATTGTCTTTATATATGACTCATACATTTTTATCACATTATGCTCTTGATTTTGCAGGTGTCTGCTGTCACTAGGAACAGGATTATTTTTACGAGCTACTTGGGGTATAAATGGAGTCGAGCAGACCCTGGGAAGCTGAACTAACTTGTTCTTTAAAAACTGAACTGTATGTTTCATAATTACCTTATACGTACATTTCAGTCGATTTCCGCTTGATAAAGGAATTATTTCCTTGGGAAAGTAAATTTTTATGATCCTCCTACTTGCCTGATGCCAGCACCGTGTGTTGGTAAGAGAGACAAAGTTGCAATCCGGCAAAAGCTAGAGGACATCAGAGGTCTTCTCTATAAGGCTACTGTTAGAGCAGGGAAACAATAAAGCATTTTTTAAGAAGGAAGAGTTTAGGTTGTTGATTTGGGGGCTAAGTGTGTGTGTGTGGGGGGCACTTCTCAGCCTAGAGGATAGGATGGCCAGAGACGTAAGAGAGCACCAAATGGTCCTGCTGCAGTCCCACACGGGGAGACTTCTAAAAATCAAAATGTAGACTATGAAGGGATTTCCACAGGCACGTTTTTGAAAACCCCAACCAGTACTCTTCCATAAGAAGAAGGGTGGAGTGTGTGGAGGGTGGAGAGTCTTGGAATTTAATAAAACATTACTTAGTGTGTTTCTCCAGCTGTTGGGTGACTATGACTCAAATGCAAGTAGGTGAGGAGCTTATTGATGAGGAAATTGAGGAACAGGGGCGGTAAGATGTCAATAGGGGGCGAAGGAAAGTGTTGAGCTGTGCCAAGATGCCTGGCAAGGTGAAGAACCTGTTGCAGAAATAAAACTGCATGATATGATTCAGCAAAGATTAGGTAAGTCTTTGATCCAAGAATACTGAGGATAATTTTGACAAACCAGAGTCTTGGTACAAATAAGCCAGTACCATTCATTATGGGCGATGATGAAAATGCACTTGACCCCACTATGTGGAAAATGATTGCGTGTGTGTTTCGGGGACCCGGTGGGCGGTGAGAAGAAATAGCCCGCGGCGCCATAGCCACGTTTGTCGCCACCGCACCCGTGGACACAGTCGGCCCAAGTCACAAAGCGGTGAACTTAACTCCGCGTAAAGGAGATTCCCAGCCCGAGATGTACGGGGCGCCTGCGCAGTGGGCCCGAGGCGCCGCTCTGCAGGAGCAGCGAGACCCCCGCCCCCGCCCCTCGCCCTCCGACGGGAACGCGCACGTGGAAAGGGGACGCGAACGCGCACGCGAAGGCGCCTCACCTCCCTCTACCCTGCAGGGGCGGCTGAGGAGGCGACGCGCGCCGGAGCCGCGGGTGGGCTGCGTGCGGAGAGGCGGTCCGGGGGTGGGGCGGCGGCGGCGCCTCAGCCTCCTCCACGCAGGCGACTGCGCTCGCGACCTGGGCCGCAGAGGGGCGGACTGACTGACTGACGTCCTCGCCGGTCGTCCCCGCCCCCGCCTCATCTTCTCTTAGGCTCTGGGCTCACGGGCTGAGGCGCTTCTCTTGCCTGCCCCTCGCAGCAGCCCTTTCTCTCCGCAGCAGCGCGACGGGCGGCAGCAGCGGCGACCCGAGCAGCAGCGAGCGCGGGAGAGGGTGGCCTGGAGGATGAAGTGCAAGCCAAACCAGACGCGGACCTACGACCCGGAGGGCTTCAAGAAGCGGGCGGCGTGCCTGTGCTTCCGGAGCGAGCGCGAGGACGAGGTGCTGTTAGTGAGTAGCAGCCGGTACCCAGACCGCTGGATCGTGCCAGGCGGGGGCTTGGAGCCCGAGGAGGAGCCGGGCAGCGCGGCGATCCGAGAGGTGTTCGAGGAGGCGGGAGTCAAGGGGAAGTTAGGCCGGCTCCTGGGCGTCTTTGAGCAGAACCAAGATCGCAAGCACAGAACGTACGTGTATGTCCTGACTGTCACTGAGGTTCTGGAGGATTGGGAAGATTCGGCGAGCATTGGGAGGAAGCGAGAGTGGTTCAAAGTCGAAGATGCGATCAAGGTCCTCCAGTGCCACAAGCCCGTGCATGCCGAATACCTGGAGAAACTAAAGCTGGACGGTTCCGCCACCAGTGGAAACTCCGTGGCCCCGTCCGTGCCGGGGAGCAACCCCTAGTATGTACCACTCCTGCACAGACCTCTCTGCTTTCCGCTTGCCCTAGAACACCTTGTGCCCGCGCACCTCCAGTGCCATGTGCGGGCTTCTCGGGAGAGGGAGGCTCCTTTTGTTTCCTTGGCAGACCTCTGAATCACGCTTGCAAACTGTCTCAGTTGCCAGGCACTGTTTTCGGACAATTTGCACGTTTTTCAGATGCTTTGAAAGTCGCTTCTTGGTAGGGCTGTTTAACCGAGTTCGGAAAGCCTGAGCCACATGGGGTTTTCTTTTAGGTGCCTTAACTGCTCACTCAGCCCTTGGGGGTGTGTGGGTGTGTGCGCGCTGTGGTTGGTTGGTGGTTTTAATTTTTTATTTTTTTTTTAACATTTCACACGTGCGTGTGTGTGTGTGCGCGCGCGCATTTTTGGTATCAGTCTTGTGGTTTGTTTTGTAGCGAAGGCCTTTAAAATCTGATCACCTGGGTTGTATGGCATCTTTCATTAATTTTTTTTCCTAACTTGTTTCCTCATTCACAGCATAAGCCCTTCTGTTGGGGAAAATTGGTTTAAATGGTCAGTTTTGAATTTTTAAAAATGATTTTAAGAAATTTGACATCTTGTGCTCTTGCCACTCTCGACGATAATTTCACCTTCAGAAATGTGATCTGATTTGCCCTTTTCAGAAATTACTTTATTCATATGTAGATAATTTGATTTTCAAAAATCGTTCACAACTGCTAGTTTTTTCATTGCCCACTTGATGTGGCCATTCCTCATTTGCCCAAATGTAGTCTAACAAAATATTACTGTGTAGACTACACATTTCTCAGGAAGA
>CM053505.1:32800464-32844712 GCA_028627145.1 Eidolon dupreanum | reverse complement strand
GACGATAATTTCACCTTCAGAAATGTGATCTGATTTGCCCTTTTCAGAAATTACTTTATTCATATGTAGATAATTTGATTTTCAAAAATCGTTCACAACTGCTAGTTTTTTCATTGCCCACTTGATGTGGCCATTCCTCATTTGCCCAAATGTAGTCTAACAAAATATTACTGTGTAGACTACACATTTCTCAGGAAGATATTATTATCCAAACACATCCTGAGGTAGATATAGATGTATCTTATCACAAAAACCGTATTCATAGAGTATGATGTAGCATGCTGAACTCCCACTTCCAACTCCCATTGCCCCTTTCTCAATACCCTAGAACAACCATGGTTCTCTCAGTGTAAACTAGTTTTTGAATGAAAGGTATTTCACATATTTGAATTTGGTGACATTCCAGTTTGGCTTTCTGATTACCAGTAGCCACAGGAATGGGATCTATAGGGTGATTCCATTCCAGTTGAATGAGATTTTTTTCTTGCTATTCGGCTATTCAAAGTGTTAGAACACCTGAACAATGTCTCTTAAAGATTGAGAATATACATTTTGTCTCACAGGACAACCTTTTTGGGTGCCAATTTAAAAACGCTTACATTTTCTTTGATACTTGCTTGAAATCTGGAATCCCATATCAAATGCATAGTTCTCTTTGAGAACTACCTTTATTCCTCTAGCCATGTCAGCAGTCAGAGGGAAAACATACTTTGCGATGAGAGTATGAGGGATAGTAAGGTGATTCCATTTGGAACACTTCCGTGTTTTTCAAACGCTTTACTAGTAACTAATGAGTAGAAAATAATGGCCATTTAATATATTTTGTTACTCCTCAAAGTAACCTGTTTTTAGACACTGTTACTGCTAAAATTTTAATAGTTACCCTTTGTTAAAAAATTAATGTTTTACTGTTGTGCAACAGATGTACAGAACAATGCACTAATCTTTACAGCTTAATGAATTTTTACATAGTGAACACATATATCTAACTAGAATCCAGGTCAAGAAATTAACATTGACTATTACTCAAAATGCCATCACATTCCTCCTAATCTGTTCTCTCTGACCTCCTGTCTTTTAAGACCATAGAATAGTTCTGTTTTCGAACTTTACATAATGAATTTTAGAATATATACTCTTTTATTATGCTCCCTTGTTTGCTTTGTGTTTTACTCATCAAAACACTCAAATATTTTTATCCATTTGGTTTGCATTGTAATTCGACAAATTATTAATATTTTTTATGTTTGCTACTAAAAAATTGGCTCTCGCACTTTCCAAAGAAATTTGGTGCCACTGTTTTGAAAACAAATCTTATTACATGTTTAAGTACAGATAAAGTACCAGTTTCAATTCATAAAATATTTTCTGCACTAATGCTATCAAAGTAAACTAAAAAAATGAGTGGGTTTTTAAAAGCAATGACAGTTTCATTATCTGTATTATGTAGTTTCATTGAATATGATTCTTGAATGTTTTTCTGCTTTTCTCTAAGTGATTATATATCAAATATATATTTGAACAATATTTTTAATTTCAAACAAATTGACTTATACTATTCATACAGTCTCAAATAGACCTAAAGATATTTCCCCCTCAATAACCTAGTTATTTAAGAAGATTCTTAAATTCTACATTAACATTAGAATAGTAGATAAACTGGATTCTTATTTTACAGCTATTATTGAAGATAAAAACCTCTTCCACCTGAAATGCTGTCATAAATACTTTGGAGGTTTAATTTGTACTTGTTTTTCTTAGAGGCACTAGTGAATCATCTTGTTTGGTTCTTAAATTATGTATCTGACAAAGGCAAAAATGTACATTCATATTAACCATTATTAAGAATTATTAGCCTATAAATATATTGTGGGTTTTTCCTTTGTCTTTTTATTTGGCCAGAAACATTTAGAATAACTTGTGCCATTTTTCAGGATTGACTGTCAAGTCCATTTAAGCAGTTTTTGTGAAACATTCTCTGGAACCCAGCCTAGTCAGAATAGTTAAAAATTCCAAGAAGATTTGATTTTTATCTTCAAGACCAAGAGTTTCAAGCTAAAACAGGTGACCAGAGGTAGTATGTAGACAGTTTCTACCACCTCAGCACTCCAAAGTTTGATGTACAGTTTGGATTTTTTTTCTTTTTCCGAGAGTGTTCAAAAGTCACTTGTACATTATTTGTTTGGTTTTTCAGTCCTCCCCTTCATAAAAAAGGAAAATGAGGACTCTCCACAGGTAATTGAGGTTTGCAGGCATGAATCAGAAATTTATTTCCTGTGTGTTTTATAAACATTTACAGCTGGTCAAATATTTTATTGTTATAAAACTGGTTAATACAGATACATAGATATACTGGAAATAATTGGTGCTGTGTCTATAATATACAAATTTTTTTTCAAGAAATTTGTGTGTGTGTAGTAACACAAATAAATAATATAAATTTGTCTGGGTAGAACTTTTACTTTCAGATGTTCCATGTGTGGGAACTACCGGACACTACCAGAGTTTTATCAGTATTTTAATGATAGTTGTCTCCTGATAAACTGTTAATATTATATTTAGCAGATTTTAAATGTTTATAGGCAGACAGCACTACGAGAAGTGGAGAAGTCACTGGTGGCTGAAGTAAAACATTTTTATGAGAGAGAGTTTGATATGATAAAAACTACAATGTGACTGTGAAGTTGGACAGACCTAGGGTTGAAAACTGGTTTCAAGTTCTTGCTCACTCTAACTTCAGCCAAGTTATTTCACTAGCTGATGCTCAGGTTTTTTTTTTTTTTTTTTTTTTAAGAACTAAAAATTTTTTTGAACAATTATGGACAAAAAGACTTAAAATCTGTGCATGGTTTCTGTAAAGCAGTCACATCATTATGGCCAACACAGAAAGAAGGGCTGAGGTGACAAAGGCAGGAGAGGATCCGAATTAAGACTAAGAAAGAGCTGTTTCCCTGAGCTGCTTCTGGCTGAGGGTTTCCAATACCCAGGAGAGGAAAAACTGGTAAATAAGCTACAGTATAAAACTCCTGCATTGTCAAGAGTGTTGCTTCATGGCAGTTTTAACGTTGAGCTGCTATACAGTAAATAACTGGACTTTCTTGATACTTGAATATGGAATATGTGCACAGGGAAAGGAAATAATGATGCACTTTATAAGAACTGTATTGTAAATTGGAAAATGCAGTGTCTTAAAACTATTTAAAATTGGCACCAAAAAAATGTTGCTTAGTAATTTACTACAGTTCAATAATTAGAGGGAATTTCCTGAATGCTGGTTACTTTTTGGAGCTAATAAAATAGATACTTAATAAACTTCTATGAGGACCATTTTCTGACCACCTGGGTTAAGATATTCTCCTCTATGTGTGTCACGGTTCTCACAATTTTTTGTACTTACCTATTTGCATGGCTGTGTGGTCACTAACCACAAACTCTCTGATGGGTGGGAACCAGCCTGAATTATTTTCATAAGCCCAGAGTCCAGAACATGGAATTAGGAGTTTTTGTCTTAGATGACTACATGACTACCCCCCTTTTGCAAAACTAGTATCACTGATTTCCTGACTTTTTTGTTTCATGATGTTGACCTGTAAGTCCCTCAGCTACTTATCCAGACTCACATTGCATCTGCATTAAATTACTCTTGGCTTTTCAAATGCGAAGTGAGTGGTACAGGTAATAGGCTGTTAGTAAATTTGTAGATTGGAGGAATTGTTAAATTAGTATAAGCCTGCTAATCATATGTTGGTTTGTTTTTTCAGATGAATAGCAAAGATGTTCAGGATTGCTTTGAAAGAATACTTAATGTGAACCATCGATCAATGGAATTGTCAAGTACAGGTGAATACTTCCATGTTTCCACGGAGACAGCTCATCTGAGTTTCCTCTTACTTCTTGGGGCAGCCCTTCCCAATCTATTTTACTGACTCCTCTTGCCCTGGTCCTTGTACTCTTGTATGCGAACAGACTCTTAATTCATCACCTATAGCCTTTTAATGTGCTTTTTTGATGTTTCTGTCTTCTCCATTAGACTGTAATATCCTTGAGAACAAGGGCCGTGTTTCCTTACTCTGCATATTCTGCATCTAAGGCACTACTTGAAATATAGTTGGCATCACTGAAGGTTCTTTGATTTAATCCACATTTTGTCATCACTTTGTGATAAAACATTCCCTTTCCACTCTGGCATTACTAGAGTATACACTGTCTAGGCACCATGTATGTGACTTTATCAGGTGTTTTTTCAGAAACTTTTCAAGGCCATTGTAAGATGTTCAAGGACAAGAATTATTACTTGTATTTCTATGTCATACCACACAGTGGCTAGCAGTTTTAAGATTACCCCGTCACTTAGGGCAACATGTTGTAGAATCAGTCCTTTGTGTAACAACTTTAGTGTTTTTGTACTGTTATTAATTTGCTTAAAATTGTATTAAAAATATCATTTGCTATAAAACTAATTAGAAAAGTAAATACAATGAACACAAGATAATATTATGAGTTTTTATAAAAATAAATTTTTAAATGACATACAAATAATAAATTTGATGTTTTTGCAATGCCCTAAACCACTTCTTTCATGTAATCTTAACATCTCTTTAAAGACTGTTTTTCTCATTTTACAGATTCAGTATACTGTATTATTTGATGCCAGAGCAAACAAAGACTGCAGTGTAGGCAGTTTCCAAAGTTAGTTACTCCTTTTATCTTGCTTAGGGTTTCTTTGTTTTGTTTTGTTTTGTTTTGTTTTATTATTTGCATCTTTTACTGATTCAGTTGGTCAAAGTTTTCATCACATTTTCTAATACACTCAGCTAACTGCTCATCTCACCTGGTTTCTGCATGTAAGAGTGCAGAGGACTAAGATAGCTTAATTGTTGTCACTGGGAAAAGGCATTAGGGGGAAAATTTTCTGTAAAGGGGGAAGAGAAAAATGAAGGATTTAGAAAGAGAAGTCTTGGTTGGGTCAGCTGCCTCCAGGAGGACAACTTTAAGAAAATAACAAAGATGTTTAGAGAAAATTTTATGGAGTTTTGCCATGGGGTTTATAATGTCAGTGCTCTTCCCCAGCTCCCTATAAAGGCCCCAAAGTGGCTTTCTTTTGCATTATAAAGCAATTACAGGGAAAAAATTTGTGCTTTATTTTAGTGTTACACCCTTCCTCGTGGTACCGGAGAAATGTATTGATTGTTCCCCCAATCCTTGCAGAATTTTAAATAACACATATCCCCAAATTATTGGGATTTTCTTAGGTGTGAAATGGTACTGTAGTTATGTTTTTTAAAATCCTTATCTTTTAGAGAAATATAAATTTTACAGATAAAATGATATGCTACTGATATTTGATTCAAAATAATCTGAGGGTAGGATAGGTGAGCATATAGATGAAACATGATTGGCGATAAATGGATAATTGTTGAAGCTGTGTGATGAATATTTTGGAGTTTGTTATACTATTCTCTATACTTTTGTATATGTTTGAAAATTTCAATAATAAAAAATTTTTAAAAACTTCAGCATTTACTTGCAGGCCCCCTCCCTCTATCCCTGAGGAAAGGATGGTCAGAAGACAAATCCCCAACTCATACTGACTCTTCCCCTTCAGGAGCCTAGGTTTTACTCCTGAGCTAAATATATTTGCAGACTTACTCTTCCTTTACTGTGAATGCTTTCCTTGGAGATCTCCCAGTTCCATGTGCAAAAAGACCTTTAGCCCCATCAGTATGCCAAACATGACCAGAAAGCTTTGAACTTCAATGGTGGCTATATGCTTAGGTTCCAGATGAGATAATACTCCCAGTCTACAATTTATCTTTAAAAAATTTGATTTTCCTGATTATAAAATTAATTCATCTAAATTTCAGAAAATTTGGGAAATTCCCCCCAAAATAAATGAATCATAAAGAACTTGTCCCTCTACCCAGAATAACCAAGTTTGAAAAATATATATGTGTATATATGTATTCCAGCCTTTTTACATATCAAATGTAGATATGTGTAACCCAAACACAAATGGCACAGGTGAGCCCCTTCCACCAGAATATTTACAAAAATCTAAGACCCATTTTACTGTTCAGTACATACCACACAGTCACCTTGCTGTTCCTCAGAATGTTAAGCTAATGCTCAGGACTATTATAGAATTTGTGCTACTTCTGTCTTGCACAAATGCAGCAGGCATGACACAAAACTTTGGTCTGAGGTCCCAATCAAGCTCTCACCAAGTCCTAATGCAGGGTGGAATTGGCCTGTTTTTTCGTTTTGTTTTTCCTAATTCCCACACAAACTCTACTCACTAAACACTGAGGCTGGTTGGGGCTGGCATCGATTCAGAGGGAGTTCCCCTTTAATAAGTCACACGATTACAATATATTGGCTAAAAATATAGGCCTGTTACTACCTTGTTTTCCAAAAAGTTCACTCTGTCTTCTCCGGAGCATCAGCAAGCTACCATATCACTACCTCTCTGAAGTCTCTGGCCCTCATAATGCTGCTGTCATTTTGGGCACAGTGGTTTTCAACTGGGAAACAAGAAGGCCACCACTCAACTTGGGGAATGGAATTCTAGTTTCCCTCTTCTACCTTTTTATCCCAGAATGTGCTTTCATCTTCCCTAATTTCCTACAGCACACCAGAAACCAGGCCATAAAATAATGAGATTTTACTGAAGATTACCAGATTACATGAGGCACATGTAATAGAACACAATTTACAAGTACTGCCCAGGTCAGATCTTTTCCAGATTCTATTGCAAGACTAGTTCTCTAACACAGGCTGACTCCAAATGATTCCCTCTGCACCAGCCCCCATCACTGCCATAGACAAAATGATTCCTATACCCATGGACAAGGAAAAGCTGCTCCTTCAATCACCAAACAATACTCAAAATATATCAAATTTAATTTCCCAGAGTATAAGATGTGAACCTGAAGTCAATGGAATGGATCAACGGGCTAGAATGTGGGTTGTGGATAGAAATTCAGTTTTACTCCAAAGTTCATGTTCAGGACTGACAATACAGTGAACCCAGTGCTCCACTTCTTTTCAGTTTGGTAAATTTAACACTGCCCTATGTAAGCCTACACAGCAGAATGAAGAAGCAGGCTAGGACCTCTGCAAGTTTAGACTTCTTTGGGGTCAATGCTGAGGATATAGAGGACTCAGAACAAGATTGGTATTCTATGCGGTTTGGTTTGTTGTGGTGGTGGTGTTTTGTTTTGTTTTGTCTACTAAGTCATATTTAGACCTCACTTCTTGGATATTACAAAGACAAACTGCAAAATCAATTCTTAGTATATAGGATCAATGATGGCATTATACTCCCTGGTGGACATTTTAGGAATTAGCCCAGTCCTGGATATATTTTTTTTAGAGTGAGGAAATCTTTCCCAGGGACACTTTGCTGCCCAAGGACACCCTATTGGCCATGCCTATTTATAAATTACCTTTTACTAATCCTAAATTAAAGTTATGTTTTCTATATGTGAAGAAAGGTCCTCTACCATGTTCTAATCAGTAAAATTTTGAGTTCTTTAAGCTATGTTTTTTTCATCTAGCTTTAATATGGTAGATAAATAGGAAAGTATTTGCATTTATCTAGTAACTCCATCCTCATAATTGAGGTTTAGCTGTGATAAGGCTATTCAGAACTTTAGGCCAAGAATTCTGTTACCTCTAGGAAAACCTGGGTTGAGAAAAATTAGACATGGCCACTGTCTTCATGGAGCTCTCAGTGTTTTGAGGAGACAGAAAATAAAACAAGAAATCTCAACAGATTATACTAAATACTTTTTGTAATAGTGAAGATTGGGCTCTGCCAGTACATAGTAGTGGGAACTAACCTAGTTTAACAGAGATGGGGGGGTAGATTCTCAGAGGAAGAAACAGGTAACTTGACATCTATCTGATGGATGAATAGGATTTAGCCAAGAGAAGTGGTGGGAGGGTGTTCCAGAAAGAGGGAAAAACAGATGTGAGGTTCTGGAAGCCAGATGCTTTTAGGGATAGGAGCTTGCTCATTATATCTAGAACATAGTCTGAGGGTATAGAGAAGAAGAAAGGATCTTCTAGAGATGAAGCCAATGGGGTAAGAGAAAGCCAGATTATAGAGGATCTGATGTGACTTTTTCAGGGATTTGAGGAGAGGGCACATGAAATCACTTTGTTGGAAGAGTGGAAAATTGTTTGAAAAGGGAGAGAAGATTGTGGTAATAGTCCAGGTGAGAAATGATGATGACCTGAATTATGGTGTTGACCATATTGATAGAAGTGGACACATTTTAGAAATATATAGGGTTTAAATGGGGCATGAGTTGTTTAATTGGATGTGGGAGATGAGAGAGAAATGGATATCATGGCTATATTTAAAGATATCTCCCTGAAGCAACTGAGTAGATGATACCATTCCCTTAGATGGAATCTAATAGAGGGAAAACATTAATCATGTAGGGCTGAGAAGAAATTAGCTTAGTTTTATAACAGTTTGTTTCTGGTACTCCAAGATTAACTAGGGGATGTCCAAAAGACATACACAGACATGCAGCTTAGGAATGAAAAATGAGCTGGAGGTGTAAATTTTTGAGCCATCAGTAAATGGGCAGTAGGTGAAGAGTTGGATATACACACTATCATTCAGAGAGGGCAGTGAAGATCCCACTGAGGAGTATCCACATTTAAGGGTGGGTGCAGAACTTCTAGGATGATGTGTGAAGATTTTGGTGGACCCACTCCCCGAACTCCATTTAATTGGTGACAATTACATGTACATACACACACATGTACTTGTGTGTGTACTCACATGCACACACATTTAAAGTCCCTAGAAATTGTCATAAGGGCATACAGCAAATAAATAAGCATTTGTTCAATAAAATCTACTAAATCTCTGTAAAAATAGTGAGAATCTGTGGCATTTGAGCTATCATTTGTTTCATCTCCCCCAGCTACAAATGACAAACTCTATTCCAGATATGGATGTGCCCAAGAAAATGGGGGCTCCCTACCCCCTCAGTTTCTAGCTTAGGGCTACAATTTCACCCCAGGAGGAGAAGGCCACCAAGGTCTTATTCCTTCACAGTCCCATGTTGCAGAAGCTCTCTATTCCAGGCAAGCCTGAGCTGGAGAACTAATTCCCAGCTGTAGGGTGAGGGCTCCGCCTCAGGCATGACAGGCTAAGAATAGTGGGATCTCAATGTCCTCTGCCCTAGGTCATCTGTAGAGGGAAGTTTCTACATGGAGATAAGCAAGCTGAAATAACCAGGAGCTCTCATCTCCCCATGAGTGCCCAGTGGGTTGTTACTGCAGAAGTGGCCTACTATCCCCATCCCCTAATTCAGGTATAGTCTAGAGTTTCTGGCTGGGTGGAGAGGCAGGCCTTAATAGCTATGCACAGCAGCCTTGCCTGAAAGAACTGAATTTATTTGGAAAAGAACCTGGAAAAATTCATGCCTAAGGGTGTTGAAAGCTATGGTAATCTTTACAGGGAACAATTAGAAGGGGCCTAGTAGCTCCAGGATACTAGGAGCAACAAGGGGACAACACTATAAAAGAACTAGATTAACATATACCTAAAGACCACTCCACCAAACAACAACAAAATACACATTTCTCTCAAGTACATGGAACCTCCTTGAAAATAGGCTATATGCTGGGCCATAAACATGTCTCAATAAGCATTTCTCTATGTCACTGAAGAACAATTGCAGCAGGTTTAACATCTGAGCACCAGTAGCTGAATGGCAGTTCCCATCTCTTCTAGCTTCGAGTTGCAGAAAAGCTCTTCTATTTGATTCAGTAGTCCAGTAACAGTTCCCATTTCTCCCAGGCGCTGCTGTTGAAAAGACTTACTTACAAACAAAATCTCCTGCCAATCCAGAAAACCTCTCCACAAGAGTAGAAGAGAAAAGAATCAGTTTTATTATTGCGTATTACAACAGAATGTGATGTGTGTATCACAGGCAATCTGCTAAAGAGATTGCAAAAATAGAAAAAAAAATCTCACTTTTTTACATAGCCCAGACAGATACAATCTGTCATATACATGTTCTCAATATAAACAATGACTAGTCCTCAAGTAAGAGGTCTTAACAGCACCATTTATCATACTCTTTCATCTTAAATTCACCTGGTAATTGAAGTGGCCATTTGTCTTTGCTAATTGCGTTTATCCAAAGGAATCATAAAACTCTATTTTTATGACAAGTAGGAAATTATAATTTGGAACCAGACACCTAAGTAAATTCCCAAGGAGATGGAGAAATATGGATGCTATCTTCCTTGATATTCACATTTCAAAGACATGGCTCCTACACCCTTGAAAAAGACATTCCTGGGTTGTAAAGCTGCCAAAAGGCTTACTTAGATTTTCAAAAGATTTACATACATCTCAGAGAGGCAGAAGAAGAATTCACAATTAAATGTTTTCAAAAGTATATGCTTTAAGAAAAGGGAGGGGGTGTCTCTTTTCTTTTTTGTGCCACGGAAAACTTCATTTTTTCTCTTTATTTAGATTTGTATTTACACTTAGACCTGCTTTAGAAAATCTATACTAGGCAAGGCAGTGGAAGCCATCTAGCTGACACCAGCTTACACATTTGCCTGCCTCCATAGTGAAGAGGTACTGCCCTGGGGGAGGAGGGCAAACCAAAAAATATTGTAGCTCACTGGCCCTGCCTGAGGGTACTGACATTATTTGGATCAAAGGATGGAAGAATTTAAGGCCCAGGGCATTTTCTAAAACAATAGAGCACTCAGTTAACAATTAGTGTGATACCAATAGAGGCAGATCAGCCTAAAATTTACAAGGGAGTTCAGTGAAAAAGAATCAAAGAGGGACCTACAAAAATCATATTCACCTCTGGTGGTGGTCCACACCATCTAATTGTCCATTTTTCAAGAAGAAAAAATTTACAAGGTATGCAAAACAACAGGCAAGGGTGACATACACAGAAACAAAACAGACAGTGCAAGCTGCTTTTAAAGGGGCCATGCAGAGATTTAAAATATCTACTATGAGTACGTTCAAATACCTAAAGGAAATCATGTTTAAAGAATTATAGGAAGGTATGATGATGATGTTTCATCAAATAGAAAATGTTAATAAAATTATTTTTTAAAAGGAACTAAATAAAAAGTCTATCGTCAAAAAGTACAATAACTGAAATGCAAAGGTCACTTGGAGGGTCCTTATAAAATGGCGGTCGGGGTGGGGGGGGGTCAAAGACCAAAAAAAAAAAAAGCTGGGATAACAGAAGCAAAAGTTAGAGTGATGGCTTTGAAGAAAAAAGGGGACATGAGCCAAAAATGCAGGTGAATTTTGTTTTGTATTGTTTTCCTGACATTGTTAAATTGTTTATCTGTATTTCCTTGCATCTCTCTAAGCATCTGTAGAACAATTATTTTGAATTCTTTGTCAGGTTATTACTGTATTTCCATTTTGTTGTGGCCAGTTACTGGAAGTGTATTGTGTTACTTTGGTGGTGTCATGTTTCCTTGATTCTTTGTGATCCATGCAGTTTTGCATAGGTGTCTGCATTTGAAGAAGCAATCACCTCTTCCAGCCTTTATGGACTGATTTCAGGAAGGAAAGAACTTACCGTGTGGGAGGATGCTAAAGCATGCTGTGATCCCAGGTTTAGAGGTACAGGATGCCATGTGTGGAGATTGTGTGGCAGAAACAACTTCAGGGGTCATGGTGACGTGTTAGCTGAAGACACTGTAGTCCACAGCATCCAAAACTGCATGTTCCTTGGCAAGTCCTGCGAGTGTGTGTGGCTGGGGAGGCATGTCTATAGAGCCCACAAGGGCTGTTGGGACCCTCAGCAGTTCCCCAGGTCCAGTGGATACTGATTGGGGCAAGCAGCAACAGTGCCCAGATCCAGCGGTGTGCATGCGTACCTATGGGGGCTAGCTAGCTGCAGGTGCCTGTGGGGTAACAGGATCCAGTTGTAAACACATATGTAGTGTTGGGGGCCAAGGTAGACAGTAAGGGCCAGGGCCACATGTGGGTACACTGTCAGCTGCAGGGTCCCTGGTCGTCAGAATAAACTACTGTGGCTACTGAATCTTGTAATGAGCACATAGCAGTGGAGGTTCATGATGGGATGGGTGTCATGCTGGAGTGTACAGGTGTACAATTGCAGAGGCTAGCTGCAGGTGAGCACAGTTTTGCAGGTCAGTAACAGAAAAAAGGGCCTGATCCAAACCCACAAGCAACTGCAGGGGCCCTGGTTCTTGACATGCTCTCTTGTGGCTGCACAGCCACTCCCTGGGTGTGTGTAAGGTAATGAAGGCCATTGGCAAGGGTTGACCCAGGCTGTTGGTTTCTTCAGTGGCAAAAGCTGTTGGAGCCATCTGCAGAGCAGGTCACTGGGAACTGTAGTTGCTCCCACTGTGTGGCTGATATTGGTAGACCCTGTTTTTCTTCCTTGTTTCTAGCCATCTCTATATGTTTCAGATTTGCTGGTCTCTGGGTAGGGTGTAACTGAAGTGGATCTTTCATCAGGTGCCCCAAAAGGCTAGGGAAACTGGTCTCTCACCCCCCTCTTTCTTTCTTGATGTGGGAAACTCTCTATCTGGGGAGTCTTTCTTGGCATTGAACAGTGCTGGCTGGAGGATAGGATGATACAGGCAAAATTAAGCTGTTCTTCCTTCTCTTTTTGTGCAGTTACACTCAAAATTTTTTGTTCCACTGTGTTGCTATGATATGGGAAATATAAAGGAATCTAAGATGGCTACCTTGTCCCAGAGGAACTTTTCCTAACCTCCTTTGTTCCCAGGACCTTACCCTTCCACGTGCACAAAACAGAAGAGCTACAGGTATGCGGAAGTGATCAGTGTATAAAACTACCTGCCCACCTTTGTTCAGGTTTCAGACTCTAGAGAGGGACGCCTCTGACCCTGCCAGCATAAATAAACCTCCTTTGATTCTTAGTCCACTGAGTGCCACTTGGTTCTTCCAGGTACATGGGCCAAAATCCACAACATTTTGGTTCCCTGACTGGGAAAACCAACTGCGCTGGTCCTTTGAAGCCACTGGCTTGGGCACAATGCTGAGATGCTGGTCGGCTGAGGCAAGTGAGGAACTAGAAGGTGCACCCCACCCCAGCTGTCTTGGGCCTGGCTGCGCTCGGCGGGACCTGCTCCGTTGTTTCCTCCGGACTATGAGCAGCAAGAACAAGGAGATTCAGCGGATCCACATTGGACACGGTAAGGCTGAGGCCTCATGAACCCAGACAGGCCCACCTTAAGGGTGAAAGGGGAGACTGATCACCTCCCAGGGGCAAGCGCCCCTCAGACAGAGACCACCAAGGAGGGAATGTTTAAACCTCTGAGAGCGTATGGGTGTGTGTGTAGATCTCAGAGACCTGTCTCCAAGTTTCATCTGTGGCCCCATGCTGAAGAACTATGTGGTCTTAGGGGGCCCCAACCTGTGGTTCTGTAGCGACGTCATAAGGCATAACGATCATTCATCCCTCTGGGGAACGACCAGGCCTGGGGTTTACACGGGTACACCTTAGCCAAGACATGCTGAAAGTCTCGAGAGATGCGGCCAGGAGGGCATCTGAGTGATCTCTGAAAAGGGACGCCCCACCCTATATCTGTCTTTGCAGCACCAGCACAGTGGGAAGAACATGGGGTCAGGGCAGAGTAAAGCAACAGTCCTTGAGAATATGTTAAAGAATTTCAGGAAAGGTTTCACTGGAGACTACGGGGTAAAGTTGAACCCCGGGAAACTTCGAACATTCTGTGAGGTAGAATGGCTTGCCTTCAGAGTAGGATGACCCTCCAAAGGGACTCTAGATGATGTCCCCATGGTCCAGCGAGTGTGGAACGTAGTGATAGGGAGCCCTGGGTACCCTGACCAGTTCCCCTACATCGACTCCTGGCTGTATATAGCTCAGAGATTGTCCCCATGGATACAGTTCACATGCAGTAGGCAGGGACAGGCCAAGGTCTTCCTCACATCTGCCAATAGAAAAGGAATAGCCAAAAAGAAGACCACTGTTCTACCCGAGGACCCAGAGATAAGCGAAGCATCACCCCCTCCATACATACCACCCCGGCCTACTGCTCTACAACTGCCAGAGACTCCACCTCCTTCAGATTCCCCTCCTATGGAGGCACCTACTCCTAAAGACTCCTTCTCCCAAGGCCCAGCTGCATGCCTACAGTCCCGAGCCACTCTCCAAATGCCTGTACGAGAAAGTAGGGAACCTGTGGTTCAAGACAACAACCTGACTTTACACCCAGGATGGATGATGATGTACTATCAGCCATTCTCAACCACCGATCTCCTAAATTGGAAGTACAATACCCACTCCTGCTTGGATAAGCCCCAAGCGATGGTTGAGATGATGGAGTCTTCCAGACACACCGACCTACCTGGGACGACTGTCAGCAGTCACTCAAGACCCTCTTCATGACAGAGGAAAGAAGGCATGTCCTGAAGGGGCTAGGCAATATCTAGAGGAAAATGTCCCAGCCAGGATGGCAGACCCTGAAAGATGGGCCCAAAAGGCAGCACCCAATGGGAGGCCAAACTGGGACTTTGCTTCCAAAGAAGGATGAGTTCACATCCAGAGGTACCAAGATGCCCCCCTCACAGGAGTAAAGGCAGGGGCCAAAAGACCCATGAACATGGCCAAGATCTCCTCGGTAGTTCAGGAAGCCAATGAGACCCCTGGGGATTTTAACAAAAGACTCTGAGAGCCCTATCGAGTTTATACACCCTTCAATCTAGAGGCTGCAGCCAACCAACATTTGGCCAATGCCACTTTTGTAGCCCAAGCTGCCCCAGACATTCGAAGAAAGCTCCAGAAGCGAGAAAGATTTGCCAAGATGAATGTCACTCAACTTCTAGACATAGCCCACAAGGTCTGTGTAAACCGAGATGTCACCACAGAACAGGAGGCCCAGAGGGTTCTCATAAAAAAAAGCAACCCTGCTGGCAGCAGCTCTAAAGGGACAACAAGGGGTCAGGACTCCAAGGACGGGGAAAGGGGCACACCTCAAGGGCAGAACCTAAGAAGCTAAAATTGTCCAGGGACCAATGTGCCTACTGCAAAGAAATGGGACACTGGAAAAATGAATGCCCCAACAAAAGAAGGAAGGAACGTTGAAGCATCAAATACCAACAGGAGCCACAAGATGGAGAATTCATCAGATTGGCAGGGGCAGATTCAGACTGAAGAGGACCAGGCTCTGTCCAGCTCAGCCCTCGGGAGCCCATGGTCAGAGCAAGTGTGGGGGGCCAACCTGTGACTTTTATGGTAGACACTGGAGCTGAGCATTTGGTTGCCACCTCTCCAGTAGCCCCCCTGGGTAAAAGGACTGCAACCATCCTCAGAGCTACCAGGGAAAGAGCAATCCAACAACCTTTTTGCAAAGCTCAAAAAAATCTGACATGAGTTCCTCTACCTGCCTGACTGCCCAATCCCTCTCCTGGGCCGGGACCTCCTCTCTAAGTTAGGAGCCCAAATAACTTTCGAACAAGGAGGGAAAACTACCTTGAGCTTGAAGGGCCCAAAAGGAGGTACTGCACTGGTGATGGCCATTTCGGTACCCTGGGAGGAGGAATGGACTCTATATCGCTCCTTGGAAGAACAAAGCAACCCTCCTGAATATTGGATCAACTTTCCCCTTATATGGGCTGAAGATAACCCACCTGGACTAGCAATGAATCGACCTCCCATAATAGTTGGTTTAACCCCTGGGGCCATCCCTCAACATCTCCACCAGTACCCCATTCCCCAAGTGGCCCAACTAGGCATACAGGAACATCCGACTCACCTCAGAGAACACGGGATTCTAATTGAATGCCAGTCTCCATGGAACACACCACTGCTGCCAGTCAAGAAACTGGGGGAGGGGGGGAGGATATCGAACAGTGCAGGATCTCTGACTAATCAACAAGGCTACAATAACCCTACACCTGGTGGTGCCCAATCCATACACCCTCCTCAGACAACTTCCTGCCACAGCCAAATGGTTCACCTGCCTGGACCTCAAGGATGCTTTCTTCTGCCTATGGCTGGCACCCCAAAGTCAGCCTCTGTTTGCCTTTGAATGGCAGGAGTCCAATACTGGCAGGCAACTACAACTGACCTGGTCTAGGTTTTAAGAACTCACCAACATTGTTTGGGGAAGCACTCACAGCCAACCTGGCAACATTCCTCAGAGAGGGGACCCAGTGTACTCTCCTCCAGTATCTGGATGATCTCCTATTTGCTGGGGAAACTGAGGAAGATTGTGTAACAGGAACACAAATATTACTGGAACTCCTGACTATCTTTGGATACAAAGTCTTGTGGAAGAAAGCTCAGATTTGCAGAACTCAGGTCTGATACCTGGGATTCCTCCTCAGTCAAGGAAAATGAGCCCTAGGACCTGAGCAGAAGGCAGTGATAACCTCCATTGCTCAGCTGGGAAATAAAAGGGCTTACATGAATTCCTTGGAACGGCTGGCTTCTGCTGCATCTGGATCCCCAGATACTCAGCTCTCTCCCAAACTCTATACAATCTCTTAACCAGGCCAGAATCGGGTTCCTCAAATTGGACTCAAGAGGCAAAGGATGCCTTTCAGGAAATAAAGAGATCCCTCGGGCAGGCCCTGGCCCTCAGCCTACCCGACATTGAAAGAGACTTCAATCTGTTTGTCCATGAGAAGGACAAAGTTACCCTAGGAGTACTGACTCAAACAGTAGGGGCCATGGCAGAGGCCTATAGCATATCTATTCAAAAAGTTGGACTCGGTCACCTCTGGGTGGCCACCCTGTTTCCATGCCCTGGCCACCACAGCAATACTAGTTCAAGAGACAGACGAATTCACCCTGGGGCAGGACCTGCATGTAAAAGTTCCCCATGCAGTCACCACCCAATGAATAGTCAGGGACATAAGTTCCTCTCTAATGCAAAACTAACACTTTATCAGAGGATGCTACGTAAAAACCCTTGCATCACCCCTGAAACTGTAAGAACTCTCAACCCTGCTACCTTCCTCCCTACTGAGGAAGGAGAGCCAGACCATGATTGTGAGGAGGTGATTGACAGGGTCTACGCCAGCAGGCCAGACCTCAAGGACCAACCCATTTCCAACCCCAACCTAACTCTGTTCTGTGATGGGAGCAGCTTCTTAAAAGAAGGACAACACCAGGCTGGGTAGGCCCTATCTACCCAGAAAGAAATCATCGAAACCCAATCACTTCCAGCTGGGTGGTCAGCACAGTGAGCTGAGCTGCACACACTAGCCCAAGCCCTTGAACTGGGCAAGGGAAAAAGGACTAATATCTATACAGATTCCCACTACACCTTCACTACTGTTCACATCCATGGGACCATCTACAAGGAAAAAGACCTCTTAATGGAGGGAGGAAAACCTATCAAAAACAGGGAAGAGATCCTGAAACTTCTCGAGGTTATATGGCTACCTAAGGAGGTTGTCATCATGCATTGCCAGGACATCAAAAAGGAGATGACCCAATAACAGAGGGCAATTGCTTGGCGGACAAAGCGGCCAAAACTGCAGCTCAACAGGTGCTCCCTAAGGAAGAGATTGGCCTCATAGCACCTGCCCTCAGCTTGAAAGATCAACCACCTCCCTACACTCCAGAAGAGGAGCAATGAGCAAAATCTGAGGGGGCTACAAAACTTAAAGGACATTGGTGGAAGTTACCAACAGGATAAATCTTTCTCCCTGTACTCCTTGGTCCCTCCTTAGTGGCTGAATACCATCAATTCATACACCTAGGGAAAACTGCCCGGAAGCTTTGATGAAGAAACAATACTATATAAGTCAACTCTCTGCCTTATGTAATAAGATATCTAGTAGGTGCCTGACCTGTGCCAAGAACAACCCCCGAATGGCACCCAGGGCACCACCTGGAGTACAAAGGACTGAAACCAGCCCTTTTGAAGACTGAGAAATAGACTTTACTGAAGCCCCACCTAGCCGAGGCTACAAGTACCTAGCAGTATTAGTCTGCACATACAACTAAATATACTTTATCCAGCAAAGCTATCACTTAGAGTTGAAGGACAGATAAAGAGCTTTCCAGACAAAAATAAGCTAAAGAAATTTATCACCACTAAGCCAGTATTACAGGAAAGGTTGGAGGGACTTCTTTAAGAAGAGAAACATGTATCAAAACAGGAATAAAGAATGGTAACAACTACATTCCTATCAATAAGTACCTTAAATAGAAAATAGTTAAGTGCTCCAACCAAAAGATAGAGTGGCTGAAAGGATAAGAAAACAAGACCCCTACATATGAAAAGGAAGGGAATGGAAAAAGATATTGCTTTAATGGACTTAGAAGATATTTAAGTCAGACAGAGAAAGATAAACACTATATGATTTCACTTATATGTGGAATCTAAGGAATAAAAAGGACAAACTAATCAAAAACAGACTCACGAATATAGTGGACAATTTGGTGATGGACAGAGAGGAGGGAGGTTTGGGGGACTGGAAGAATGGGGTGAAGGGTTAAAGAAGTACAAATTAGTAGCTGATGGATAGTCACAGGGATGGGGAGCACAGCATATGAAATGCAGTTAGCACTAATATGTTGGCTAAGTGGAGGGTCAGGGGAAGAAGGGAGCAATTGGGGGGATCGTTTTATGAACTATATAGATGTCTAACCAATGTACTGTATATTTGAAACTAATTAAAATAAATAAATTTTTTAAAATTACTATAATAACAATAAATAAAATGATCCCAAGAGAAAAAAAGTGTGTGTATGTGTGTGTGTATTAAAACAGTATTTAGCACATATAAACTTACCATGATTGTTACCTGCTATATCTACATGCCATGTAATGTAGAAAAAAACAACTTGCAGTCAATAATGTTAATCCCAGGCATATTCCATCCATCCATTAAAATAAATTAAGATGCAAATGATGGCTAGAGGAAAACCACCTTTCTCAGGAGCATTTATATAACTACTTCAAGTTTAAATTTGTTAAATTCCTAGATTTTGCACCTTGTAAATTAAACCCTTTGCTTTTTACATCTTTATGCAATGACGTCGGGCATTGGCTAAACTGTTGCTCAATAGCCCCTGGAAATGTGTTCATATTACAAAGTACAATAAAATGTTCTTTCCATTTCTTAAATGACTAATTTGATTTTAAAGTTTTGTTGCTTGGGAAAGATCAGTAAAGTATTACAAGAATAGCTGTTGGGACCATAAATATCTGGGTAGATGATCATAGTGCTAGTCAGAATATGAACCATCTTTATTTGGCATGCACAATGTGCTAGACACTGTTGGACACACTTAACATGCACCATACATTTTAATCCTTATCACAATCTAGGAAACATGCACTCTAATTGCGCCTAATTGATAAATGAGGAAACAGGATCCCAGATCCACTAACTTGTCCAGGATCATGCAGTGATTCAATAGAAAAACCAGAATCTAAACCTATGAATTCTGACCCCAGAGCCAAGTCCCTACTAGTGATAATATCTTGAAAGTAACAAAATTGCTCTGAGTCTCAATTTCTATCTCTGTAAAATGGGAATAAATGTAGATCCTCTGGCATCAGGAGGTTTTAAGACTTGCTGCAGTAAAATTGTCTACTTCTTGTTCTAGCTTTTGGTCATCTGTAAAATTATTGATGAATAAGTAATTTGGAGGAGGTAGCAGAGAGGACATGCCTGCTGGTTGACCTGTGAGTTAGACCCAGGCAATTAAATCCTCCTTACCCCCATCCCTGTACTTGGAATGTACGGTCTCCCAACTGTTCCCACAACAAGAGCTGTTTTCAAGAATGCAGCCTTGAGAGAGCAATGTGTTTTTGAGACTATCTGGACAGTATATATGACTGAACCCAGTTAGGCCCTCTATGTAAACTTTAAGATTCTGGCAGGGTAGTGCAGAGTCTACTTGTCTTGTAGCCACCTAAGACAAGACTTGCATGTAATTCCCTTATTTATTAAACCTGCCACCTACCAATCTGGCATGGTCTGCCTCTTTTTTTAGTCTCTCCCTGCGCTCTGGGTACAGGGGTCAGTTTGCAAACCAAAAATTAGTGAGCCAGAATCTCTGGAAACATGGCAGAGTGAGAGATGTCCCTAGATCTCTCCCCTTGAAACAACAATAAGCTGAACAACTAAAACTCAACAAAAAACACCCAAACTGCACACCAGCACATCTGATTGTGGGATCTGTGGATAAGAGCTACTACAGGTTGGAACTCCAGGTATTGGGCGGTAGACTAGAAGACATAAAGAAGCTGCCTTTCACAGCCATGGGAGCTCCCTGTAGGAGGAGGGGGAGGGGAGAAGATGTGGTGAATTCCCTGAACAGCCCTGCCCGAGAAAGCTATGAGCTCCCTGTGGCCGGCTGGCGGCAGGGCCCAGTCATTAGGGCAGAAGGCAGAGAAGCAGGACAGCAGAAAAACAACAGTTGATTTTTACCAGCCACGGTTGCAAAATCGAGACTGAGCTGCAGACCCCAACCCCCAATCCCCAACCCAGAGAGCCCCTCCCCCCGTACCCTCAGAGAGCCCCACACCGTGGAACCCCAGGGGGATCTGAGCAAACACTACTGAAACTGTTGCTAACACTGAAAGGGACTGAATCTGAGGGTAGTGAGAGTGATTAAATATTTATCAGAAAATTAAACGGCATTTTTTAAGGCTTTATATAAAGCAGGGATCCAAGAGGCTTAGACGCCACTTACTGGAAACCAAAAGAAATTCACCTTCTTTGCAGCAGGCTAAAGAGACCTTTATATAATAAATCTTTCTGGGAAAAAAAAGCAGAATACATTTCCATCAAAGCCCAGGCGGAAAAATAGTCCATTAAATACCATGAACAACCAAGATGACAAGGCATCTCAGAAAGAAAGAGAAAAATCTCCAGAAAATAAACATAAAGACATAGAAATATGTGACCTAAGTCACAGAGAATTCAGGATGGCACTTCTGAAAAGTATCAGTGAGATGCAAAACAATTCACATTGACAATTTCAGGAATTGAAAAAACAACTAGGTGAGCAGAGCAAGAAGATTGAAACCCTCAAAAAGAACCAAATAGAACTTCTGAAGATGAAGAACACACTACAAGAGTTGAAAAATGAATAGCTAGCTTGAGAAAGTTGACCAAATGGATGAAAGGATTAGTGATATCGAAGGCATTAATCTAGAAATAAATCAGGAGGTAGAAGAGAGAAACCGAAGAATGAAAAATAACAAAAGACAAATTCAAGAACTAGCTGACGTTATCAGAAGAGGAAACATAAGAATAACAGGCATTATCAAAGGCGAGGAAAAGGAACAGGGACTAGAAAGCATTTTCAGACAAGTAGGGGACGAGAATTTCCCAAATCTAAGGGATGAGCTGGAGCTTGGAATTCAAGGAGACAACTGTTGTGGAGACGGTTAAGAAGAAGAGTAGGAGGAGTCTGGAAATGCTTTTACTAACAATGATAAGGGAAAGGGGATGAATGGCAAGAAATGGCAATGCTACCATCCCCAACCCCTGTCTCCACGGCTTTTTATTCTCTCTCACAAAGCTGGCCTTGTAATTTATTATTAGTTACTATCAGGTTAGTAATTACCAACTACAGCCAATTCCCAGACTCAGCCTCAATGCCACCACTGTGTTTTCAGCTATTTCTTCTCAGGGATCTTTTTCCCATCCTCACTCCTAGAGCAAGAAGTCCCAGAATTAGTCAGGCATGTGTGCCCTCCCTGCAGCATGTCCTTGTGTGCAAGTCCACACCTGCTTCTGATGACCTTGTTGCTCCAAGCACCAGGCATCCTGCCAGGACTGCAGGCATCTCTTACAACATCAACAGAACACCCCATTATCTCAACCCAAAAATGTCTTCACCAAGATTTTTGATAATTAAAATTATCGAAAGTCAACAACAAAGAATTCTCAGGGCAGCCAGGGAGAAGAAAACGGTAACCTATAAAGGAAAACCCATTAGATTATCATCGGACATCTCAGTGCAAACCTTATAAGCCAGAAAGGAATGGAATCAATATTTAAACTATTAAGTGAAAGGAAATACCAGCCAAGAATAATGTATCCAGCTAAGCTCTCCTTTAGATATTAAGACCTTTCCAGACATACAAAAATTGAAGGCATTCTCCACTTCAAGGCCTGCATACAGGAAATACTGAAAGGGGTCAGCTCATCTAAAACAAAATGACAAAAAAAAAAAAAAAAAAAAAAAAACACGGTTAGGAGTAAAGTGACTATCAGGCAAATAGAAGCAAAGGAGTGCAATCCTTACTAACAGGGCATTAAAAGCTTAAATAATAAGAAGAGAACTGTTATAACAAGACAGTAATGAACGTTCTGCATACATAGAGACAAATTGAGATAACAATGACTGAAAAGGGGAGGATTCAAAGATCCAAATTCACAAAGGGGAATGGAGATAAGACACACCCAGAAGAAAATAGATGACTTATATATATAAAACTATCCTTTACATATTCGTAATGGTAACCACACATCAAAGACTCAGAACTGAAGTATATAATATAAAACAAGAAGCAAATCCATAAAAGCCAACCAAAGTTAAGAAAACAAAAACACAAGGACAAGAAAGCAATGGAAACACTGAACTACCAGAAAACAAAAGATAAAATGGCTATAAGAAGACCTCATATTTCAATAATCACCCTAAATGTAAATGGCCCGAGTCACCAGTAAAAAGACACAGAGTTGCAGAATGAATAAAAAACAAAAACCCAACCATATGCTGCCTCCAGGAGACACATCTCAGCTCCAAGGACAAATATAAGACTCAAAGTGAAAGGGTGGAAAACGATATTTCAAGCAAATGCCATTCAGAGAAAAGCAGGAGTAGTGGTACTAATATCAGACAAACTAGACTTCAAAATAAAAAAGATAAAGAAAGATACTGAAGGACACTTCATAATAATAAAAGGAATCATGCACCAAAAAGACATAACAATTATTAATATCTATGTCTTCAATCAGGGAGCCCTGAAATATGTGAAGAAATTACTAACAGAACTAAAGGGAGAAACAGACCAAAATACTATTGTGGTAGGGGATCTAAATACTCCACTGTCAGATATGGATTGATCATCAAAACAGAAAATCAATAAGGAAATTACATCCTTAAATCACACATTAGAACTACTGGACATGATTGACATTTACAGAGCCTTCAATCCCAAAATAGCTGCTTATACATTCTTCTCTAGTGCACATGAAACATTCTCAAGAACTGACCACATACTCGAACACAGAGATATCCTCAACAAATATAAGAGGGCTGAAATCATACCAACCACATTCTTTGATCATAATGCTTTGAAACTAGAGATCAACTGTAAAAAGAAAGTGGGAAGAACCACAAATACATGGAGATGAAACAACATGCTACTGAAAAATAACTGGGTCAGAGAAGAAATAAAAAGAGAGATCAAGAGATACATAGAAATGAATGATAATGATAGTACAACACATGAAAACTTTTGGGACACGGCAAAAGCGGTCATTAAAGGAAAGCTCGTATCAATACAGGCCTACCTCCAAAAATAAGAACAAGCCCAAATAAACAACCTAATGCTTCATCTTACAAAACTAGAAAAGGAAGAACAAATGAAGCCTAAAATCAGCAGAAGGAAAGAAATAATCAAAATTAGAGCAGAAATAAATGAAATTGAAAAAAAAAAACAAGAGGAAAAAAATAAATGCAACTAAGAGCTGGTTCTTTGAGAAGGTTAATGAAATTGACAAATCCCTGGCTAGACTCACTAAAGAGAAAAGAGAAAGGACACAAATAAACAAAATCAGGGATGAAAGAGGGAAAATTAGAACTGATATCGCAGAAATACAAAGGGTCATGCAAGAATACTATGAAAAAGTATATAACACCAAATATAATAACCTAAAAGAAATAAACCAGTACTTGGAAAAATACAACCTTCCTAGACTGAATCAAGAAGAACTGGAAAATCTAAATAGACTGATCAGTAGTATGGAAATTGAAACGATCATCAAAAACCTACCAAAAAGTAAAAGTCCAGGACCAGATTGCTTCAACAGTGAATTCTACCAAATATTCAAAGAAGATTTAATATCTATTCTCCTCAAACTCTTTCAAAAAATCGAAGTGGCGGCAATAATTCCCAACTCATTTTATGAGGCCAATATTACCCTGATACCAAAACCTGGTAAAGAGAACACAGTTAAACAAAACTACACCCAATATCTCTCATAAACACAGATGCAAAAATCCTAAATAAGATACTAGCGAATGGAATACAGCAACATATTAAAAAAATTATACACCACAATCAAGGGGGCTTCATCTCTGGGGCACAGGGATGGTTCAACATACACAAATCAATCAATGTGATACACCACATAAAAAAATGAAAAAAATAAGAATCATATGATCATATGAATAGCTGCAGAAAAAGCCTTTGACAAGATACAGCACCCATTTATTATCAAAACACTTAACAAAATTGGTACAGAAGGAAAGTACCTTAACATAATAAAGGCCATCTATGACAAACCCTCAGCCAACATTATATTTAATGGTGAAAAAACTAAAAACCTTCCCTCTAAGATCAAGAACAAGGCAAGGTTGTCCACTATCACCACTGTTATTCAATATAACATTGGAGGTCCTAGAGAGTGCAATTAGACAAGAGAAAGATAAAAGCCATCCAGAGGAAACGAAGAAGTCAAACTGTCATTATTTGCGGATGACATGATTCTCTACATAAAAAACCTGAAAGACTCCACAAGAACACTATTAGAAACAAGAAGCAAATACAGTAAAGCTTCTGGTTACAAAATCAACATTCAAAAATCCAGAGATTGCCTATATTCTAATAATGAAGTGTCAGAAAAAGAAGTGGAAAAAATAATTCCTTTTGCAATTACAACAAAAAGAATAAAATATCTAGGAATAAATTCAATGAAACATGTGAAGGACCTATATAATGCAAACTGTGAGATTCTATTAGAAGAAATCGAAGAGGATACCTAGAAATAGAAAGATATTCCATGTTCATAAATTGAAAGAGTGAACATAGTTAAAATGACCATATTATCTAAAGCATTATACAGATTTAATGCAATCCCCATTCAAAATCCCATCAGCATTTTTAAAAGTAATAGAACAAAAAAATCATCAGATTTGTATGGAAGCACCAAAGACCCTGAACTGCCAAAGCCATCCTGAGAAAAAAGAAAGAGGCTAGAGGTATCACTCTGCCCTACTTCAAATTATACTACAAATCGACAGTAATCAAAACAACATGATATTGGCAACAAAACAGACACACAGACCAGTGGAACAGAATCAAGAGTCCAGAAGTAAACACATATTTATATGGGCAAATAATTTTTGACAAATAGCTAAAAACATAGAGTGGAGGAAGGAAAGCCTCTTCAATAAATGGTGCTGGGAAAAATGGTAAGCCACCTGCAAAAGAATGACACCAGACTGTTGTCTATCACTACACACCAAAATTAACTCAAAATGGATTAATGACCTGAATATAAGACTGAAATTAATAAAATGCATAGAAGAAAACATAGGAATTAAATCAAGGACCTTGGATTTAAAGAGGATTTTATGAACTTGACCTCAAAAGCAAGGGAAGTAAAAGCTAAAATAAATGAATGGGACTACATCAAACTAAAAAGCTTCTGCTTAGCAAAAGAAATTGTCAACAAGATAGACAACCATCCAAATGGGAAAATAGATTTGCAAGTAATGCCTCTAATAAGGGCCTGATATCCAAAATATACAAAGAACTCATACAACTCAATAACAACAACAACAACAAACAAATGAGCCAATCAAAAAACTGGCAGAGGACCTGAACAGACACTTCTCCCTAGAGGACATATAAATGGCCAAAAAATATATGAAAAGATGCTGAACATCACTAGCTATTAGGGAAATGCAAATCAAAACCACAAAGAGATGCAATCTCATACTTGTTAGAATATCTATAATCAACAGGACAAGTAATAACAAAAGTTGGAAAGGATGTGGAGAAATAGGAACCCTCATGCACTGATGGTGAGACTGCAAATTGGTACAGCCACTATGGAAAACAGTATAGAGGTTCCTCAAAAAACTAAGAATTGATCTACCATATGATCCAGCAATCCCTCTACTGGATATTTACCCCAAAGACTTGAAAACTCATATATGAAAAGATATTTGCACATTGATGTTCATAGCAGTATTATTCATGGTGGCCAGGACATGAAAGCAACAGAGGTATCCTATGATAGATGATTGGCTAAAGAAGCTGTGGTACATATATACAATGGAATATTACTCAGCCATAAGAAGAAATGAAATACTGCTATTTGTGACAACACGGATGGACCTCGAGATAATCATGCTAAGCAAAATAAGCCAGACAGAAAAAGGTGAAAATCACATGGTATCACTTATATGTGGGATATAAACGTAAAAGCAACAAATGAGCAGAACAAACAGAGACTCATGGACATGAACTATAGACTAGTGGTTACCAGAGGGTAGGGGGTGGGGGAGGAGGGGGCCGGTATACGGTTAAAGGGGGTCAAATATAGGGGATAGAGGGAGGGTGAAGTGGGTGCAGGGGATCAAACATATGGTAGCTGAAGGAAACTGGATTTTGGGTGGTAAACACACAATAGAATATACAGATGTCAAATTATAATATACATCTGAAAATTATATAATTGTATTAACCAATGTTACCCCAATAAACTTAAAATAATAATTGGCGAGTCAGCCAAGAGACTGAAGAAATGGGTTTTTGGAAACAGGCATCTTCAGAAGGAATCCCATATTGCCCATATGTTAGATGCTTGTGGACCACTGTGTGTGTATGAAATATCCCCAAAATGCCAGCTGCTTCAATGTATCTGAGAAAATGCGCATAGTGCCTTCAGCAGTGAAGGGGAAGAGATGGCTGCTGCAGTGAGCTGGCATCTGCTATGGGTAGCTCAGCTGGCCACTGATACCCAACTAGAGGCTGAAGCTCAAGTTAGAAAGTTGGAAGAACTGCTGAGTTTAGAGAAGGTGTCATTTTCTACTACTCTGCTAGCTTCATGGCTAGCACATGAGGTAGGAGAACAGAATAATGTGGAGACTTTAGCATGCCACTTTTCAAAGCTAGAAGGGCACAAACTGCTGTGAATTAAGATCCTAGTCCTTGTGACAAAGCCTGATTTGGACACTAAGAGGTAAAATCCTTATGAAAGTGAAGAAAGAGAAAGGGAACAAGTTGTGATGATTGACAATGAAAGGAATGAAGTGTCTCATGCCATTTTTAAATAGTAATTTTCCTATAATTCTGAGAATAGAGAAATATACTCCATAATTCCTAGGGGAAAAAAACTTGCATTCTTTCTTTGTCCCTTAAAGATGTCAATTTTACCATGTCTTTGAATTATAAATACCCTAGAGATAAATAAAACACTGCCCACAATTGCCTGAGACTGAAGACAAAAGGGGGAAAAAGGCTTTTTAAAATACAAACTGCTATAGAACTATAGATTTTGCCCAAAATCTAGTCCACAGCCTCCTTAAGATTACTCACCAAATCTTAAACACAAATCTTAAAAAATCTTCTCCACAAATATCAGCAAAACTCTTTAGTCATTTGAATGAGTAACCTTAAGTTGTTTCATCTACCACAGACACAATTTGGAGTCAACTTTTATAAACTAGTGAGTTGGATATTATTGTACCTGATTCGTAGCTAATGTTTTGGAATGAAAGCTATGGGGTCTCTGTGTCTGTCTGTGGTTGATGTATGGATATATGTTTTATATGTGTATATATATATATATGTATGTATGTATGTATGTGTGTGTATGTGTGTGTATATATATATATATATGTATATATATATAATGTATATATTTTCTACCTCTAAAAAGTATTGCCAAAATTAATTTGTAAAAGAACTCTATTTAATTGGTTTAAAGAAAAATAAGCTTTAATATCAATAGTGTACTTATAGAGAGCTAAAACTTAATCTTCTTTAATGTGTTAGAGGGACAAAATTTCCTTGGACAATTGCTCTGTTCTTGATAAGTTTATAAAAGGTTTTTCTTTATATTTTAAGTATATCTGCCTAGAAAAAAAAGATTCTATGTTTCATCAAAATCATTTTCTATGTTTTAGTTGTCTTTATCATATCTTTGATGACCTAAGAAAACTGAGTCTTTTCTATTAAAAGAGCTAAGTTATTTTATAACTATGAAACTTTGTTTTTGTCTTTGAAGTCTTTATCATTTTGGTTAAATAAAGTATTGTTTCACAGTGACCTATGTCCCTATTTGATCAAATGTTTTAAAACCTTTTGGTATTTTTGACAACTTTCCAAAAATAAAATTCTAAATGAAGTATTTGACCTCAAACAAACTTTGGGATTATCCAGATGGCCCCTGGAACATCTCAAAAGATTTGTTCTCTCTCCTAATAAAATAGATATTAAACTAATTAGGCTTTTAGGTTACATTTATATTTTATAATATGTGTTCCAGATATTATATGAAATTCCTAAAAATCTGATATGTACTGATTTTATCAGTCATAAATCTAGTTATTATTTAAAAATGCATGTCACAGAAATAAACCAATTCCCTTGTCAGTTGTGTTATAATGAACTCTTACCAGATCTTTAATCATGACAATTTAAATCTTTTCTCATTTATAGACAGTTATTATTTAACTCTGATACTTTTGCTAAAGTTTTTCCTGCAAAAGTGCTTCTCCTTCAAAGAAATTCATGGAAAGACTCTGGCAAGTACAGATTTCTGATCACTAAGATCAATTTATCTTTGTGTGGGAGAGCAAAAATGGACTTTTCAAGAGCTTCCCAAGGCTACTTGCACAACCGCACAGTATGTCATGGGATGGTAGCTTGAGACCTGTCCCTGTTCTCTTTTCTCACATGGGTAAAATGGGCCCATTACACTGATGGCATGATGTTAACATGTGAAGACTTGCCTCTGATGCAGGACACTCAGCAGGCTTTGCTGGAACATCTGTGAGGGAGAGGATAGGTGGTGAACCAATAGAAAATTCAAGGTCCAGGCACTGCCTGGGAGTCATTTGGTTAGGTAAGACATGTTTTGTCCCAGAAATTATAATTAATAAGCTATAATTTTCACATTCCAACCTCTCTGAACATGAAAGAGGTACAAGCCTTTGTAGGGATTTGGGGGTTTTGGAGGACTTTTATTTCCCACCTGGCACACTGCCCCCATCCCTTATACCACCTGGTAAAACGAAAAGGGTATGTATGAGACTGGAGATTAGAGCAACAAGCCACCTTTGAGAAGGCAAAAAGCTCTGGGCATCTCCCATTTAAATTAAATGTGTCTGTGACTCCAGAAGGTAGGAGTTGGGCACTGTGACAGAGAAAACAGGAGGAGAGAGTACCTGTAGGATTTTGGCCCCAGCTCTAGAAGGGTTATCAAAGCGTGGGTTGAGAATATGTTCCATTGACTTACCTCTGCACTTTAAGTGGCATTGCTATTTACAGCAAAGGAGCACCCTGACCACCAACCCACTGTCTAAAACTGCTGATGTTATAAGCCCACTGAGGGTGTAAGCCCACTATTCCTGTTGCAGTCCCTGCAGCCTGTGGAGATGGGTCTTATCAGGGCAACCTAACTACATAGACTGCAGTCACTATTCTGCACAACACTGACACCATCTGTATGGAAAGAGTAATGAGCTGCAGCAGCCAAGGGGCTAAACTCAGAGCCTTTTAGCTGGTGGTCACTCTTGAGCCCCGGATATTAACCCTTTGCAGTGAAATTTGGGCTGTATTAATGGAATTAACCCATGGGCATGGACAATGGGAAACCAAGGGGTGGATGATCATGAATAAGTCCTTGTGGACTCAGACTATGTGGAAAGACATTTAGGTGCCTGCAAGAGCCTAAGGCATTCCTCACTGTTTTCCACATCCTGGCTCAGATACTGACATATCTTGGCAATCAGGAAGCTGATGCTGTAGCTCGGGTACAAGCCCTAGCAACCGATCCTCCAGTAGATACAGCAGATTGGATGCATAGGAAGAGTGACCATTGTAGCACCTGGATGGGACGATATATTACTAAGGATTCTAGATTGCCCTGGGAATATAATAAGTTGGTTAATGCAGTAATAGTATGTCCTTTGTGTTCCAAACAACACCCAAGGCAACTGCTAAAGGAGTCTGGGGTCATTCACTGGAGTTCCCAACTGATGAGGAATTGACAAATTGATTATATTGGCCTCCTCTGAGTGAGGGTTCTAAATATGCTTTGATTTGTGTGAACACCATGTCTGGCCTAACCCAAGATTTCCCTTGTAACAGTGTAAACCAGGCTGCCACTATTAGGGGTCCTGGTCTGGCATATCCTGCCCCCAGTCCATCTCCTCATGCTTGAGAGTGCTGCCTCCCCCAGCCAACATGTAGAGTGCACAACCAGGTTAAGTTCCTAAAGCTGCCAACCCCGCTCCCTTCAAGGCCAGGTAGGCACATTCTATTTTCTTTTGGATGATCATCTGGCCCATCTCTGTTCCCTCCATTGTCCTAGAGGACATTATAACACAAATAGAAGCCCTTATTAAATTCATCTAACAAGCCTTAAATGATATGAGCCAACAATTATGAAAAACTGCTGGAGATAGAATCACAATTCAATAGGAAATGAACAAGAGACTAAGAAAATGAGGTCTAAAACTGTGCTATACACACGTCCACAGTTACGCCCACTGAGCATTTGAAATGTGGCTAGTCAGAATTGAGATATGCTATCAAGTGTAAATACACAGCAGCTTTTAAAGAGTAGGAAATATATGAAATATCTAATAATTTTATAGTGATTACATGTTGAATAATATTTTGGATAGACACAATTAAATAAATGATTAAAGTTAATGTCATGTGTATCTTCATACATTTTTAAATTTGGCTACTAGAAAATCATAAATTACATGTGTGGCTTGCATTATATATCTACTGGAAAGAACTTCTTATTACTGAAACTTGATATGCCTTTTAGACATCTCAGGTGGAGAAGCCAAATAAGTAGCTGGATATGCATGACTGGAGTACAAGGGAATGGGTGGGAGTGGACACACAGTATTTTGATTCATCAGTCTAAAAGAGTACAGGCTTCCCCCGGTATTCAAAAGTAGAACACTCCTATGAAGCTTTCTGTAAGCTGAAATGGCATAAAGTGAAGAATTACCATTAAGTTAAAAGGGAATATTCTCTTTAGATTTCTTTCAGTTAATGAAAACAGGTACTAATGTAGGTCTTTTGTAAAATCAAAGTGGTATAACACAACTTTTGAAAAGCAGGGGATACCTGTATTTAAAAATATGGGGCTAGATGGGAAATCTTAGGAAATAAACATAAAAACAAAAACAGGCCTTGAGCAATCCAACACCTAGAGGAGTAAAAAATGAGGAAGGTCTAGGAGAATGTAGGGCGAACACAAAGAGAGCAGTTTTAAAGACTAAGGAAGAACATGTATCAAGGAAGAGGGAGTGATCACTGTGTCAAATGCTGACAAAAAGTCAAGGCGAAATCTAAGAATTATACATTGGATTGTGCAACATGGAGGTCTGCTGTATGATGGCATTTGGTACTTTCATAAGGAGGGAGTATTGGAAGGACCAAAGGTCAAGAGAAGGAAAAAGAGCCTGTTCTTAATAGGAGCTATGTAGATTTTAGTATGGTGGGCTTGAGTTAAGGACATTGGATTAAAGTCTACTCCCAAGCAGATCAAATACTGAGGAGACCCACAAAAACAATAGCATGAAGTAGGGTAGGGGCATCTCTGATTCAACCCACTGAATGCTGGCTCACTGCAGGAAGAAACTTGACCTAGGACCTAAACTATCACTTCCCTCAACATCTGAGAGATGAGGGAGTTGTATGATCAGAGCTACCTCTGAGGACATGGTATGGCTTCCTAGATACATATCCCTACATGTCTCTAACTCTCTGGGGCTGGGCAACAGAGCTAATTATATGTACAGGATAGTCACTAATATTTGCAGTATGTCTAGGGCAAAAGTACAAATGAAGGCCCTTGGGCCACGTCCTTTATCTCTTCCCACTGCCAGCTATGTCCTATACCAAGAGGTGCCCTACATCTGTGAGAAGATCTCAGCCTATACTTCCAAGATTTGTCTGCTCTTCACTTCTACAAACAGTGGCTGCTTGACCATTATTTGGATGAAAGAGTGTGCATTTCATAGGCCTAGACCTCCCTTCCTTAGAAAGGACCTGGAGAATAGGACTTTATAGGACTGGAAGCAGCCTTGAGGAATAAGGGAACCTGAAACATCTTCTACAAAAGTTGCAGGGTGTTGGCATATTCCATTGTCCCTGTGGACTCCTAGCTCTGTGGTCTGAATATAGCATGAAGAGGGCCTAATCAGGAACCTCTAAAATGTGAGGTCCAGGAATAGGGCCATTTTTGGCCAGATCTATGCCACCATGGGCTACATACTACAAAAACAAAGAAAGGAGAAATATGGGTAAGTAGGAAAAGGGATTTGGGGCATTTGCATGTGTATTTACTCCATTCCTTTAATGTAGTCTCCTACCATGTTTCCACAACTTCTTGAAAATCAGGTGAGTTGAATTTCATTACAGAAGTAGAAATATGGTCAAGGTGGAAATGAAAAACATAGGAAACCATATCACCGGTTATTCCAAAAACTAGATATATCCTGCTCACACCATGGTATATGTCCATCTAGTGTTCTCCAAATATGTCTACATACACACATACACACTCACCTTAAAATACCTGCTCATGATTTTTTTTAAATGGTATTATCCACAAACACATTTTTTTTCACTAAGTATCTGATTGTTTTCACATCAGTTGTTAATCTTGAATCACTCTCCCAGATCTCAGGAGCCCCTGTTCCTAATACATAAACTTTTTCCTCCTTTAGAAACTGAGATGTTCTCCCCTTCCTGATCCCGAGTCTTTCTTCCAGCACTCCTTACTTCCCATCACCAACATACACACATGGTAATGTCCTGCCTCTTTCCTGACCCTGAATCTCCATCACCATTCTTTCTCCAGCTACCTTGGGTTAAACTCTGCCCCCTTTTTTGTCCAAGTTGCGAATAACCTATGCCAAGAGGGTATATAGCATATAAATGGGAATTTCCTGGACAGAACTCCATTTTAGACAGTGGGAACAAATAATTGCTAGGATAGTATTTTATTCTCTCTCACTTCTAAAGAGTCAGCTAGCATGCTAACAACTTTATTTAAACCTGTGAATAAGACATAGGATTAAAACTTTTTGGACAAAAAAATGCTACATTTTTAAAATGAAATAAACATTTTTGTTTTATTCATTCAAAAATTTCATTATATAAAGGCAACTTAGAAAAGGAAAAAATCTCAGCTCAGACGCAAAACCAGGTCTTTGTGAAGAAGAGGGCTGGGAATCAAGAACTAACAGCAGATAAGTGCTAGGTAGTGCAGCTATGGGGAAGAGAGGCTTCAAAACTGCCTCTCCAAACAAGGGCTTCAAAAGTACTCAAGTTAATGGCAAGATTGCCTAGACACCTTACAAGAAACTGTAGGAGCAGACAGCACATTGAGGGCAGTGGGTGGATGCTGATTCCTTTCTTGGGACTTATAAGGATGCACACTGAGGGTCACAGTACAGGAGGTGTAGGGGGGCAAGGGGTGCTCTCTGTTTCAGCCTGCTCTTCTGGAGAGACAGGGCTTGGGGCATCAAACTCCGGCAGCAAGGCACGCCTAAGGCTAGCAGGGCTAGGAGTGGAGATGGAGCCTAGGCCACCAAATGTAGGGGAAGAGGAAGATGAGCTCTGGCCTGAAATATTAGTGGGGGAGAAGGAGGGGCTCTGAGAAGGAAGCTCAGGGGAGGAGGGGGAGGGAGATGAGTAGGTGGAGGAGGAAGAGGAGGAACTCTCTCCATACTGCCCAGGGAAAAGAAAGAACCTACCAGGTGGTGAGGGTGAGGAAGCACGCATACGGACAGCATGCCAACGCGGCTGGGAAGGAAGGCTTAGGACCTCAGGATCAGGAGAGCGTGAGCTGCTCTGGCAGACAAGCCTTCTTAAGGAGAACCCAGGAGAAGGAGGACGACTCTGGTCACCAGAAGGGCGGCTGCTAGAGGATGTTCTCTGAGTGTGGCGACTCCGGAGGACAAAGCCTGAAGTGGTACTCCTGCTGCGGAGGGCAGGGCTTAGCTGGGTGGCGCCGCTGCAGAGGGCAGGGCTTGGCTCCGACGCGCGCCTTCGAAGAGCAGGGTCTGGTGAGCTAGGGAGGTTGGTGAGGGCAGGGTCTGGCTCTGCTGCACGGCTAGGAGAAAGAGGGCCTGGCGCAGAAGCAGAACTTAGCAAAGCACGGCCTGGCCTGGATTCAATGCTGCGCCAAGCAGCGCCTCGCGTGGAGGCACTGCGGCGGGGGCGGCGGGGTGCAGAGCCTGGCTCTGGTGCACGGCTGCGGAGTGCAGGGCCTGGCGCGGATGTACGGCGTCCAGACGCAAGGCCTGGCTTGGGTGCACGGCAGCGGGACGCAGGGCCTGGCTGCGTGGCTTGGCTGCGGAGAGCAGGCCCTGGCCTGGCTGAATGACTGCGGAGGGCAGGGCCTGATGTGGAGAGCAGGGCCTGGCTTTGGAGAGCTGGGCCTGGCTGGGTTCCACCACTCAACAGAGAAGCCTGAGGTGCACGGCGGCTACGGCTACTGGGCTGAGCCCTTGAAGAAGATGGCGGCAAAGGCGCGGGAGCCCCCGGAAACAGACAGTGCCATGGACGCTTCTGAGCCTGGGCAGCCTCTGTACGGCTGGGCCGCTTCCGCCCACGGCCCTTCGCTGAGTCCCTGGTCTGGGTCGGACACCCGCTGGCCGGAACAGCGCCACTCGTGGCTTGCCCCACGGCGGCCGCGCTGCCTACGTATGCAGTCTGCACACCTCGGCCTGTTTCGAGCTCCACACATCTCAGCACTGCGTGGGGGCTCGGGCCGCCCTGCCACTCAGGAGGCCCACTCTCCTGCTCACAGTCCATGGAGGGCGGCCCTGGCTCTTCCGCAGTGGACGAAATGGCGTCAGCAGCGGCCATGGTGCAGGAGGAGGCACCTGCTGTGCCACCGCGTGGGGTGCCACCACCAGACGGAGACGGGTCACTCGGGAGCGTGGGGACCCCGGCACCGGCATCGTGGCCTTTGGCCTCGCGGGTGCCGCCAGGGACAGCGGGGACCTGGTTCTTCGGCCCTGTGGGCACCTCACCCTGCTGTTGCTTCTGCTCCTTCTTGCAGCACGACTGGGTAGCCATGATCCCAGGTTCTCCCTCAGAGACTGGAGACCCGAGCGCGTGGCTAAGGACACTGCCTGGCTGGAGCCGGAGCTGGAGGACTGTGGAAGCTGGGCGCGACCCAGTGGAGTGTCAGCTTCTGATTGGCGAGCTCTAGGTCACGTGACTCGGTCTTAACCTTCCTCCCCTCCTCCCCCCGCCCCAAGCACTGCAACCTAGCTCCCTCTGGTGCAAAACACACGGGTGTGCTCCACCCGCCCTGGAGTCCTCCAGGCTGGTCCACTGCATTAGCTCCCCACCCTTCTCCAGGCCTGTATGTGGGTGTGTTTTCATGGGGGGGGGGGAGCTGTCCATATAAACAATTCAAGTGGCCCCAGATCAGCTTAGCTTGTCAGCACCACTCTGTTGGCTCAACCTCAAGCGATGGCTTAAAGGAAATGCCACACTGGCCGGCAGGAGATATCCCCCAGCCAGGTGTCTCCCCTGGCATCTGGCATGGACACTGTCCCCACTGTGTGACCCAAAGTGGGGTACAGTGTCAGAACTTTCCGGGCATCTGGATGTCCCTACACTCTGGTCTGTTTCAAGAGCCGCCTTAAGGTGAGAAAAGGGGTGGGACCCACACTGTCTTGGCTCGGTTTGTTCAGCCCTGGTGCCATGCACCAGAAGGGAGGGGGGTGAATTTTCAGTAATCAACTTCCCCTGCCTTATCTCCCAAAGTATGAGCTGGAATTGCTTAGGATTACAAATATTACTGTTCTCAGATACACATCATCATTTATATCGGCTGCATAATAATCCGCTAATTTGTCTTTTTTTCTTGTTTTTGTTAATATAAATATGCTGTGGTGCACAGGCTTGAAGTTCAACATTTGAACATTGATTTTTAGTCATTAGTACAAGAAGACTGCATGTTCAGTACTGAAAACTGGAAAACAAATGTAGGAAAACTAGAATTACTCACAGGCAAATAATGGGAATGTTTAATTGGTTTTTAGTTGGCCATTCATAAATCATTGTTTTATTTTTATACGAATAGCATTAGTTTTGCATACATATCATTTTGTAATGGGATTTTGGGGTCCAGAAAACACACTTTGCTTTTCAATATATAAATTTCCACAAGGCCATTGTGTAACAACAAAATATTGCTTTTATGAAAGAAGCTTACATTTTCAAACATTGCTATGTGGATCAACATTTATATTGTCTTCAATTTTTCACTCTCTATAACACATCAATGTGAAACATATCCTTTTTGCTAAAAAATGCTCATATTCTCAAATGTGATCTTATGGATAAATTCCCAGAACAGGAAATTTTTGGTTTATTTTTAATTCTTTGATAAAAATATTGGTAAATGATTCTCTTAAAAGTTGCTGTTTTAGCACTTTTGGCAAAATGGAATGGGATATTTACTGGAGCAGATGACCAACTGGACTGAAACACAACTAAATATATAATGGAATGGTATTTGGACTGTTAATTAATATGGAGTGGAAAATGGATTTGAAATGGAATACAGACTGTGATGGAATTGAGACTGTAGTGGTAACTGGAATAAAATGGAGAATGAAATACGGACTTGAACGGGATATGGAATGGAAAACTGAATGGAATATTATGGGAAAGTAGAATGGAATGCAAAATAGAAATACATATCCAATGGCATAGCGAATAGAAGAAAGATATAATGTTATATGAAGAAAGGAAGGAAATGGAATATAGTGTGAAAGTAAGTATAAAATAAAATAAAAGGAAATTGAGATTGAATAGGAATGCCTATAGAATGGAATAAATTATGCAGTGGCCTGAAATAAATGGACTGTGAAATATGCACTGTAAATTAAAAATATATCATTAAATAATGGAATGAAATTTGGAATGAAATGCATAATACGAGTTTATGAAAGATGGACTAGGAACTGAATAAAAATAGAATATGGAAAATGAAATACTGATGAAGTGTAGGATGGACTTAAATGAAGAATAAATGAAGAGAATGTGTCCTAGTCACCTGCCATTCCACAATAGAGTGTTGTGGAACACCATTTTATTATGTTCATGGATTTTATAGAGCCAAAATGGTAGAGCAGGAATGGCTTGTCTCCGCTCTACAATGTCTGGGGCCTTAGCTGAGAAAACTTGAACAGCCACGATGCCATGAGGGAAAGATAACAATTAGTGATGACTCCTAAGATTTTGGCCGTAGTGTCTGAGTGAATGATAGTACCACTTCCTGGAATAGGGTAGTCTTGCAGATTGGGGACACAGTAAGAATCAGTGATCCTGTCCTGACCATGTTGGTCACTGCATCCTCTGTTGTCCTAGTCACTTAGGGGTATGAAACTCAACTTATTTTATAGTCATTCTCTTAATTCTATATGTCAACTTTCAGCAGTTTCATGGATCCATTTTTATTCTTGGGAGTCATTTCAGTTTACTCTAAGGTCTTTCCTCCTTTTTGGAATCTGGGCCTTAGTCATGGTTGATAATCTTTGACTAAGTAATAACTAAAATGTCCCCATCTATCCTTGCTCTCTTTAGTACATGTGATATATATACATATCTCTCACTTACTGATTTCATTTTCTCTGAGATCTCAAACTTTATGCTAAGAAATCCCTCTCTAACCCCATTGCCATGTCTTCAGTGTCCTCTCCTTTTTCTTTTCTAGTGCTCCAGTTTAAGATAGTGTGTATGTATATATATCTGCTCATAGAAAAAAAATTTTGAAGGATTTTTTTCTCTCATGCTTTATATCCTGAATGTTTTCAACGAGCATGCATTACTCTTGTACTCAGAAGGAGGTACAGCTATTTGTGCTTTTAAAACATTTTTAATCTTTAATTAGGTTGTAAGCTGTTGTAAAAAAAAGAATACAACAGGCTATTTTATATACTACAGGATTGGGTTATAAATTCACAAATTCTTGCCAGATGAAAAGTTAATGATACTTATAAAAAGTCTTAAACATGTCCATTCGATGCTATAATTTCTCTTCTAGGAATTAATACTAAAATACTCATATAGACAATGCTATATGCTCAAAGGTGATTATTATAGTGTCATTTATTTTGAATAATCTGAAACAACCTAAATCTCCAATAGGATACTAGATTTCCATACCATAAACTTATTTAGCTTTTATAGAATGTTTTTGAAAAAAGAACACCTTGGGAAAATGTCTACGATACATGAAAAACAAGATATATTCTACTGATCTATATTTACATCTATCTAGCATTTTACATATATTATAATTTCATTCACTATAGTGCATCTGGTCTCAGCCAGGGCCATTTTGCCTCCTGGGTGGGGGAGGAGGTGGGCCTTGGGAATGTCTGGAGACTATCACAACTGGAGAGGGAGAGGTGCTACTGGAATCTAGTATGCAAAGGCCAAGGATGTTCTCAATCCCTTCAATGCACAAGAGAGCCTCTGACCCAAAATGCCAATAGTGTTCAGTCTGACAAACCCTGCAGTAGAGAATCTACATAATTTAGAATAGTTTAAGACAAATTTTAAGTCACAGTCCTACCAGTTATTGATAACTATTGTGAAAAGGTTGAAGTGTGTGTGTATTAAATTTTCTATGATAATTTTGAGCTTTATAAACAGCAGAGTATTTTTTTAAATGAACTAATTCATTTTAAAAATTCATTCTTTAAAAAGCTACCAGTGTTTTTCACATATGACACGTATGAGTCATTGCTTAAGAAATTATATGAATTAAGAACTGTAATTGCAATAACAACAATAAAACAAACAATCCAATCAAAAAATGTTCAGAAGACCTGAACGGACATTTCTCCCTAGAGGACATACAAATGGCCAACAAATATATGAAAAGTTACTCAACATCACTAGCTATTAGGGAAATGCAAATCAAAATCACAAGGAGATACCGTCTCACACCTGTTAGAATAGCTATAATCAACAGGACAAGTAATAAATGCTGGAGAGGATACAGAGAAATAGGAGCCCTCATACTCTGCTGGTGAGACTGCAAATTGGTAGAGCCACTATGGAAAACAGTATGGAGGTGCCTGAAAAAACTAAGAATTGATCTACCATATGATCCAACAAGCTCTCTACTGGGTATTTACCCCAAAGACTTGAAAACTCTTATCCAAAAGGATATTTGCATACCAATGTTCATAGCAGTATTATTCACAGTGGTCAAGACATGGAAACAACCGAAGTGTCCTACGATAGATGATTGGCTAAAGAAGCTGTGGTACATATATACAATGGAATATTACTCAGCCATAAGAAGAGATGAAATACTGCCATTTGCAACAACATGGATGGACCTTGAAATAATCATACTAAGCAAAATAAACCAGACAGAAAAAGTTGAAAATCACATAGTAACACTTATATGTGGGATATAAACCTAAAAGCAACAAATGAACAGGACAAACAAACAGACTCATGGATATGGACAATGGACTCGTGGTTATCAGAGGGGAGGGTGGAGGAGGGATGGCGGAGGTAGACGGGGGAAAAATTACATCATTTCTTCAATTTAAAAAAGAAAGAAAGAAAGAAAGAAAGAAAGAAAAAATAAAGGCTGTTCAATATGGCTTGGAAAAAAAAAAAGAACTGTAATTACAACTCATTTACATGGAGGAATATTCCACAAATGAGAATACATCACCTCCTGATTCTCAAACTTCTAATCAAATCATCAATCTCTAAATATTTATATATTTGGTTAAAATAAAGGAAAATTGTGACATAATGCAGTGTATCTGATATAAAGGGCATTGTGTTTGACTAGGTCACAGTAATCTAATTACCACTCCAGTGACTGGTTTGCGAAGGACATTTCTCAGTTGTAGTTAATAAGATCTAAATGTAAGTCACTTTAGGGTCTTCAGAGAGAGTTTTCTGAGCTCTTAAAAGAATAAAAGACATGACAAGTTGTTTACATAAAATAAAGGATGTCTATATCAAATATTAGAATTAATGAATTTAGCATGATTGCTAGATATAAGGTCAATATTATACAATTGAGTTGTATTTCTATATATTAGCAACAGAAATTATAAAAAGAAACATTTTAATGCCATTTACTATAGAAACAGAAAACATCAAATACCTGGGAACAAATCTAATAAAAATTCACAAGACCTCTACCCAGAAATCTACATAATATTTCTGAGAGAAATTAAAGAAGACCTAGATAAATCAGAGATATACTTATGGATTAGAAGACAATAGTATGAGAATTAAATCAAGACATTTCTCACCAAAATGTTCTGTAGATTCAATCTAATCCCAGCTGGAATACCAGCTGGGTGTTTTTGTTTGTTTTGTTTTGTTTTTGGTAAATGGAAATTTGCAAATTGATTCTAATATATAGATATAGATATAGATAGAGATAGAGATAGAGATAGAGATAGAGATAGAGATAGAGATAGAGATAGAGATATCAAAGATCCAAGAAGAGCCAAAGCCATCCAGAAGAAGAAATTTGAAGGACTTTCACAGCCAAATTGCAAGGCCAGCTATAAAGCTATAATAATTAAGATAGTATCATTTGTATGTAAGAATAGATAAATAGACCAATGGAACAAAGAAAAGAGTCCATAAGAAGACACACATATATAGTCAATGAATATACATATAGTCACCTGATTTATAGCAAAGGTACTAATGCAGTGGTTGAGGGGAGGATAGTCATTTAAGTAAGTGGTGCTAGACTAATTGGATATCCATCCATTTGGAAAAAATAACTTTGGCCCCTAACTTACATCATACACAAAAGTTAATTCCAGAAGATAAAGTTTATAGAAAGTAATGTTTAGCATATCTTTATGACCTTGGAGTAGATGATGATATCTGAAACAAGATATGAAAAGCACTGATAGTAAAGAAAGACATTGAAAAAAATATACATATACACACACAGCCAACCAGTATCTCATGTACAGAATAAAATCAAGAAGAATAAAAAGTAAACACAACTTAACATTGGCACAGTATTTCAACAGGAACTTCCTAATATAAGACATCCAACTGACCAATAAAAGATTGCCAAAACTCAGTCATCAGGAATGTAAGCTTAAATTACAATGCAATATCAACAAACATCTATCAGAACAGCCAAAATGACTTCCAATATCACGAGTTGAAGAAGATAGAGGAACTGGAACTCTGACTGCTGGTGAGAATTTAAATTGATACCATCAGTTAGAAAACTGTTTAGCGGTATCTAGTAAAGCTAAGTTTATGCAATTTCTATAACTCAGCAACTCCATCTGCATTAGTTTTCTATTCCTGCATAAAAAATTAATACAAACTTAGTGGCTTAAAACAGTGGTCGGTCCCCAATCTTTTTGACATCAGGGACCAATGCTCCTATGAGAATCTATGCCTGATGATCAGAGGTGGAGCTGAGGTAGTGATGCTAGTGCTGAGGAGTGGCTGCAAATACAGATGAAGCTTCACTCGCTCACTGGCCGCTCATCACCTGCTGTGCAGTCCAGTACTTAACAGACCACAGACCAGTACCGGTTTTTGAGGTCACAGTTCTGTAGGTTCAGAAATCCATGCATGGCATGGCTGGTTTCTCTGCTCAGTTTCTCACAGGGTGAAATAAGCCTTAGAAATCAGTTGGTCAATGCCATGAACTGAATGTGTGCCCCACCCCCAACCACATATTGAAACACTAATCCCCAATGTGATGGCATTTGGAGGTGGAACCTTTGCAAGGTAATTGGATTTGGATGAGGTAATGGGGGTTGAGCCCCATGATGAGACTGATGCCCTTATAAGGAGTGAAAGGAACAGAGCTCTCTGCCATGTGAGGATATAGCAAGAAGATGACCATCTGCAAACCAGGAAGTGGGCCTTCACTAGACACCAAATCTGCTGGCACCTTGATCTTAGAATTCTCAGCCTCTTAAACTGTGAGAAATAATTGATTGTTGCTTAAGCTATACAGTCTGTGGTAATTTTTTATAGCAGCTCAAGCTGATTAAGACAACCAGGCTATGTTTCTTTCTGGGGTCTTTTTGAAAGAACACATTTCCAAGCTCATTCTAGTTATTGGCAGAATTAAGTTCAACTTTTAGCTCCTAGAAATTACCTGAAGTTCTTTGCTACATCAATTCCACCATACACTGTCTCACACTTAAGCCACTCAGGAAGTGCATAGGCCATCTTAAGGGCTCACCTGATTAGGCCTGGCTCACTAAGGGTACCACCATACTTGAAGGTCTACTGACTTGGGACATTAATGCATTTGCAAAATCTCTCTTTCATATAATATAATAATCACAGTAGTGATATGTCTTCATATCCACAAGCTCCTCTCACACTTAATGGGAGGAGATTATACAGAGTCAAGAGTTATTGGGAGTGATCTTAGAATTCTGTCTACCATGGCCTGCCCTCTGGGCTCCAGTGATCCAGTCTGTTCCACATACAATATTCATTTACCCCATTCAAAAGTTTCCAAATTTCTCATGGTATCAGGGCATCAGCTCAATTCCAAAAGCTCATCGAAGTTTCATCAGCTCAATCACCTAAATAGGGCATAGATGAGGTTCCTGATTATGGTCATGCAGTCCAACTCCTGGCATACAATTCCTCTCCAACTGGGGACAAGTGATAGTAAAGTGACAAGCTATCTTTACCCAACATACAATGGTGGAACAGGTATAGGATAGCAGATATTAATATGGAAAGAAATGGAAGGAAGAAAGGAGTTAGTCCCAAAGCAGTTTGGAAATTCAGCTGATTTCAACTAACAGTCTGTCCAAGGCAATGAATGAAGGCTTTTTTCTAAGGCAATTTAAGCTTTCTCTAGCAAGCACCTCAAAATTCTTCTACTCTTCACCCACTACCCAGTTCCAAAACCATGCCCAACTTTTTAGGTGTTTGCAATGACAACACCGAACACCTAGTTACCAAAATCTATGTAAGTGTTCTATTGGCGTGGAACAAATGAAAGTGAACTGCCTCTGAAGACGCTCATTGACAGGTATGGAGGAAAAGACATTTGCCAGATAAAAACGGCAGACTAGTTACTTTACTCAGACAATGAAACTACATCTGGCACAGCAACTGCTCTTGGAGCAGTTTAAGCTTATAGTAATCAACTGTCATTCTCCAAGAGCCATCTGTATGTCTTCTACACAGGTTAAATAGGCAAATTGAATAGGGTTGTTGGGGATATCACCACCCCTGCATCTTTCAATTTCATGATGGTGGCAGCAATCTCTGCAATCCCTCCAGGAAAGCAGTATCGCTTTTGGCTTATTATTTTCCTAGGAAGAGGCAGTACTAGTGACCTCCACTTGGCCTGTCTCACCATGATAGCTTTTTCTCCACAGGTCAAGGAGCCAATGTGGGTATTCTGCTCACTACAGAGTATATCTATTTCATTATTCATTCTAGAACTGGGTAAATAACCACAGGATGGTTTTAGGGGCCCAATGGCCCCACTGTGAGACAGATCCGAACTAAAACTCTGTTGATCATCTAACATCCATAACCCTCTACTCTGGTGGGCCACAGAGACATCTTGGAATTAGTGTCAGTTCAGAGCCAGTGTCCTGTAGTTCCTGAAAAGTCTGATTATTTTCTTTTAACCAATGCACAGTTACTCTGGTAAAGGGCTGCAGGTCTATGGGAAAGGCTGGGAGAAAGATTAATGGAATAAATTTTCAGTAGCATACCAGGGTCCTTCCTCAAAGAGACCCGGTCTGTAAACTAGGAATTGATTGAGAAGCCATGATTTTTTTTTTTTTTTTTTTTTTTTTTTTTTATAACTCAGATTAGATTATTGTCCACTTGATCTGGAACTTTTCTGCTTATAGAAATCAAGTAAGAATTTAGTAGGCTTCCTATCAATTTCACTGGTAGTAACACAGTGCTCAACTAAGCAGTGCCATAGGTCTGCATGAGTCAGACTATTCTGATTTCTCTTTTGGCTCTG
>CM053505.1:32774333-32799964 GCA_028627145.1 Eidolon dupreanum | reverse complement strand
AATTAAACTCTGGGAAGAAACCAAAAACCTACCGGGCATGCCGTTAAAAATGTCGGGACCCAAGGAGATGTTTCTGGGAACACATATTTTAAAAGCTATTACATTGGTCATATTACGTTTGAGTAAGTCTACAGATGTGTAAGGACTAGATCAAGAAAGTGGGTCTTTTTTTTTTCTTTTACTGCATGCAGCATGTCTCACAACCTCAGTTCAGAGGGCCTACATTTATTCCCATGTTACAGAAGTGGAAATTGAGGCTCAGACCAGTTTTGCGACTTTTGAGATCTCATCGCCAGTAGGACTTGGCTCTGGGGTCAGAATTCCGGTGTTTTCATCAACTGCTTGTGGATTTCTTTACAAGTTAGTGAATATGGGATCCTAAGTTTTCTCATTTCTCAATTTGGCACAATAAGAGTGCATGCTTCCTGGTTTGTGGTAAGGATAGTGCCCGTTGATGTTCAAAATAATCGTGTCAATTCTTTGTTACTCCAGAGGATTAAAATAAGGCTATCAGTAATCTGATCGGTTTTGGGGGGCCAGGCTGAAATTGAACTGCCCTATACTGGCTGTCCCAGTGTAGTAGGTTCGCCGGGCCTGTGTGCCAGAAGGTGTCCAACTGGAAGGTTGTGGCTCCCTCGCAGTTCTGTCCCAGCTACTTCCCAAAAGTCTCCCAGAACTTCCTTCTCCGTACCCAGCTCCATCTCCCTGGGGGACAGGGCAGGCGACAGGGCAGTGTATATGGCTGCGGATCCTGCTTCACTGGCCCTCTGGCTTTCTTTTAGTTGTCGTCTTTTTGGCCACCAGTGTTCTGACCCCAGATTGGACCGGCAGGCGGCCGCAAGCCCCTGGCACCAAGACCAAAGTGGCTGTGCTGCTGAGGGCAAGTAAGGGTGAGGCTTGAGGTGGGGGGGCAGGAGCGAGGAGAGCAGGGATCCCTGGGATGCTTGCGGCTGGGCGGCTGGGCGGCAGTTCTCTTCCTTACCCTGCCTGTGACATTCTCAGCCATAAATGAAAATCTGGCCAAGTCGTAAATCTGTAGTGTTGGCTTGGGAATGGGAGGGGTATAGTGATGGAGGGGATACTCAGGTTTTAAGAACTAACTGGACAGCCCTTTGTCTGCACTTCTAAGATTGTCCACTTGTTGAAAATGTGGCCGAGACCCTTCCCTCGATCCTAAAATATCAACTTTACTGGTATAACATTGCAAACTGTAAGTATCTGTAGCATCTTCTCCTAAGAGACTTTTTACATCGTCCATACGTACCTGGAGATTGCATATATCCATGCTCATTGTGTTACTTACCAGCCCTGCGGCCATGGAAATGGTCCTGAAGTTCTTTGGGTCCCTGTAATCTCATATGAGAAAAGGGGAATATCATGCCATATTCCAAATGTAGTGGCAAGTAATTTCAAGAACATACTTCAAGTATTTAAAACAGCAGAAAGGAATTGGATTTATTATACCTATATTATTTCTAAATTCATTCCCCGATGATTTCCTTTTTATAATTTTCATTGGATTTATTTTTAGTTTTCTTCTATGCCAAGATTCAGGAAGTGTTCTGGATGCTGGATGGGTGAAAACTAACATAACTTGATCTTTTTCCTCAAGCATCTTAGAGTCCAGTGTGGTAGACAGACACACAAAGAGACAAATTACATGAAGGGGCTTAATGTGAAGAATTAGCGGTCTTTGAGGGGCATCATGAGAACGCAAAAGAGAGACACAAAGAAGAAGCTGCAGGCCGTGCTGGACTGGGGGCGAGTGGCCAAATCAACAGGATACCGGAGAGAGCCCTCCTTGTGAGAGTGAAGGAGCTCACCGTATTCGACAGTTCCACTAATATGTGCGTTCTCATTCTTGATTATGTCACGGTAGCCTTGAACGCCATCTATGCCTCACCTAGAAAATAAACCGCTGGAACAGGGAGCTCTGGGAACACAGGAACACCATCTGGAGCTATTTACTAAGCTTATTTTTCAAATGCAGTAACTGAAGCACATAGAGGGTCAGAATTTCGCACAGTCACACAGCAAGTTAGTAATAAAGCAGAGATGAACCAGGTAGCCTGACCCCAGAGTGTGCCCTGTGAGTCAGTTCACTCCATGGAGGAGGACACAGGAGCTTGGCCAGGCCCCTTATGAAAGTGGCTATGAAAGTGGCAGCAGAGATTCAATCCAGACCTGTGTGACTCCAATTCTCCCTACTCTCAATCTAACCCCTAGCCTGCTGTTCCACCACACTAGATGCTCAGTAGGTGGTAGCCCCCTCTCCTAGTCTACTTCATTGGCACTGTACAGTGAGCAGATATTTATCATGCACCTACTATGTGCCAGTCTGTGTGCAGTGGGGTAAGAGAGACAAATCAGGCACATTCCCTGTGTTCAGTCTAGAAAGAGAGACAGAAATGGGTTGTATTATATTCATCTGCTTGGGCCGCCATAACAAAAGACCACAGGCCGGGTGGCTTAAACAACAGAAATTGTTTATTCACAGTTCTGGAGGCTACGAGTCCAAGATCAATGTGTTGGCAGGTTTGGTTTCTTCTGAGGCCTTTCTCCTTGGATTGCACGTGGCTGTGTATCCTCTGTGTCTGTGCACATCCCTGGTGTCTCACTGTGTGTGTATCCAAATTCTCTCTTCTTGTAAGGACACTAGTCAGATTGGATTAGGGCCTTAACTTAATCACCTCTTTAAAGGCCCTATCTCCAAATACAGCCACATTCTGAAGTACTGGGACTTCGACATATGAATTTTGGGGTGACATCTGTTGCAACACAATTTTAAAAATAAGCACTTTCTCTTCCAGTCAGGTTGACTTCAGGCCTCAAATAGAATGAGCTGTACAGAATAATATTGAATGTCAACTCTAATTGAAAAAAATTTGTAAGGAAAAAAATAGGATGAAATGAGGAAACAGAAACTCGGAAGCCACATCTCAAGCATTCTGAAGATGCTGCTACAATTTTGCTTGACTTGAAAAGCAGAGATTTGAAACACTATAACCTGTGGCCCAGGAATAATTTACTAAGCACTTACTATGGGCCAGTTGCTGTTTATATACACATACATATACACATGTATATATGTATACACATACAAATGTATATATTATGTATGAGTGTATATATATTGCACATATATAATTTAATACTCAAAAAATATGTCCAAGAGGTAAATACTGGTCTTATTCGCATTTAGGGATGAGGAATCATAGATAGGAAGAAGTCTGAGCAAATTACGCCCAAGGTTATTTAGCAAAAAATAACTGAGGCTGCATTCAAACCTATATAATATTCTGAATCCAGTCCAATCTTTTACTATGATGTTATTTTGCTTACAATGGAAGAAGTCTCTCCCTGAAACAAGGAATGCCATTAACATTATCAAGTCACACAGTTATTCTCCTGTTGCCCCATTTAAGAAAAAAAACAGCTATGTTACAGAGATTGTGTAACAAATTGTCATTAGAAGCAATTAAACTCTGTCAAGTAGGTCATGCATCAAGTACAAAATTAATCCCCAATGAATAAGTCAACAGTTATTCCATGAGTACCTAGTTTGCTTTGCACTGACTGAATTAGGTATCAGTTGTATCAGAGTAGGTTAAATCTTACTCTCTCTAGTCAAAGATCCTATAGTCCAGTTTGAATGACAGTGCATATACACCTGGTACACGGGTAAAACTGTAGGGAGTTTGATGTACAGTGAAAGGGTTGGGTCCTTGAATCAGATATATCTTCACCTGCCTTGAATTATTCTGGGCCTCGAGGCAAGACCCTTAGCCTGTTTGTTCATCTGTAGTTTAGGGATGGTAAACTATGCCTCTATTGGCTGTCATGGGCATCAGGTTATTTCTGGCACAGAATATATGTAGAGGAACTGCTCTGTGTCAGCACGCTGACAAAGTTGTGTATGGACCATGTAGGTAAGTTTCAACTACAGTTTCACCTGGAGTTGGGTAGAGTGCCCTGTTATTCTCCAGGAACATGGAAAGATTTCTGAAATGGTGCCGCAAGACCATTTCTCACCATCTGCCTATTTTGAGAGAGGCGGGCACAGGCAGTTTCTTATCACCTCTCTGGTTCCGAGACTTTTCATCTTGCTTCTTCCCCCTACCTTAGAGTACAGCTGAAAGCTATAGAATGGCCTAAAGTCTACCTGCAATATAGAAATAGCTCCTAAGTGACAGAGTTCCACACCACTGATGATGCCTGTCATTCTGTTTTGTTGTCATTCTGTGGAACAAGAGAAGTGGGAGCTGACACCATATTGATTTTACTTTTCCTGACTGCGTAAATAATAAACTGAATCTATCGGGGCTAGTTGTTACTTACTGGCCACATCTGCCAGCTTGTTTGACACTAAGCTTTTAGTAAATTTTAGCTACCACTTCTATCATACATCATTTGAGCATTAGGGATTAGCACAGTCCAGGTATAGAGCATCTGTCAATCAATGGAAGGAATGATTTATGTACATTCTGCTATTCATAAGGAACTATGTGAAATAATAAATGCTATAAGTACAGGTGGAATATACAGAATTTAAGTGTTATCAATACAGATTTGGTCTTTATCTGAGGATATGATGATCTAGCCCTAAGATAAACAGATTCTGGCATCATTTGCAGTGCTAAAAGCCTAGCTCTTAGAGTCAGAAATGCCTGGGTACATGCTAATAATCCTAATCATACAAAATCTATCTTTACGGGTCACTTTCTGTCTGCCAGATACTGTTGGAAACAACAAACACCATCTATTTTGATCCTTACATAAATCTAGAAGGCATGCACTCTTATTGTGCTCAACTGACAGATGAGGAAACATAGGATCTCTAACTTTGTCCAGAGACACACAGAAAATCAATAGGAAAACTAGAATTGTTTTCTAGTCAGGGTGTCTGACTCTGAAGCCATGTTCAACTAGTAATGAGATCATGAAAGTCACAAAATTGCTAAGAGCCTCAATTTCAATGTCCATAGAATGGAAATATAGGACTTCCCACGTATGGAAGTTGTTATAAAAATATGTCATTAAAGAACAGAGCATAGTGGCTGACATATGATAGGTACTCGATAGAGTAGCTTTAAAAAATTGTGGTAAAATACATATGACATAAAATTTATCATATTAAACATTTTTAAGTGTACAGGTCAGTGGTATTAAGTATATTTATCCTGTTGTGCAGCAAAACTCCAGTACTTCTTCATCTTGCAAAATGGAATCTGCATAACAATTAAACAACAACGTTCTATTCCTCGCTTCCCCCCGGCCCCTGAAAAACAACATTCTGGTTTCTGTTTATGAATTTGACTACCCTAGACATCTCATATATCGGAACTGTATAGTATTTGTCATTTTACGACTGGCTTATTTCATTTAGCATAATGTCTTCAAGGCTCATGTTGTAGTATAAGTCAGTATTTCTGTCCTTTTTGAGGCTGAATAATATCCCATTGCATGCACATACCACACTTTTTTTTTTTGTTTTAGTATAACATACAATATTTATTTGATTTTTTGGTTTGTTCTTAATGTAGCTTGTTGTTATTTTTATTTATATTTACATATTTTTCATTATGGTGATATTTGTTAACGAAATCCAGTAAGTTTTGAGTGTACAATTCAACAGTTAGTCATACGTATATTGCATTGTATGTTCACCACCCACGGTTAGATTTCTTTCTGTCACCACATAGTTGACCCTTTTTACCCCATCTACCTCTCCCCTCCCCCCCCCCACCCTCTGGTAACCACTAGTCTATTGTCCATGTCCATGAGTCTGTTTGCTTGTCATGTTCGTTTGTTGCTTTTAGGTTTATATCCCACATATAAGTGATCTCATGTGGTTTTCAACCTTTTCTGTCTGTATTATTTCACTTAACATGATTATCTCGAGGTCCATCCATGTTGTCTCAAATGGCAGTATTTCATCTCTTCTTATAGCTGAGTAATGTTCCATTATATATATGGACCACAGCTTCTTTAGGCAATCATTTATCGTAGGACACTTCGGTTGCTTCCATGTCCTGGCCACTGAATAATGCTGCTGTGAACATCGGTGTGCAGACATCTTTACGGATATGCGTTTTCAAGGCTTTGGGGTAAATACCCAGTAGAGGGATTGCTGGATCATATGGTAGATCAATTCTTAGTTTCTTGAGGAACCTCCATACTGTTTTCTATAGTGGCTGCACCAATTTGCAGTCCCACCAGCAGTGTATGAGGGTTCCTTTTTTCTCGGCATCCTCTCCAACACTTGTTATTGCTTGTTCTGTTGATAACAGCTATTCTAACAGGTGTGAGATGGTATCTCATTGTGGTTTTCATTTGCATTTCCGTAAGAGCTGGCAGCAAGGTTGAGCATCTTTTCATATGTTTGTTGGCCATTTGGATGTCTTCTTGGGAGAAATATCTGTTCAGGCCCTCTGCCTAGTTTTTTTGATTGGATCGTTTTTTGTTTTGTTTTGTTTTGTTTTGTTTTTGCTGTTATTGAGTCGTATGAGTTCTTTGTATATTTTTGATACTAGGCCCTTACCGGAGGCATTGCTTGCAGATAAATTTTCGCATTCGGATGTTTGTCTCTTTATTTTACCTTGTTGACAGCTTCTGTGGCTGTGCAGAAGCTTTTTAGTTTGATGTAGTCCCATTAATTTATATTTGATTTTACTTCCCTTGCCTTTGAGGCTGAATTCATAAAATCCTCTTTAAGTTCAAGGTCCTTGAGTTTAGTTCCTATGTTTTCTTCTATGCATTTTATTGATTCAGGTCTTATATTCATGTCCTTTATCCATTTTGAGTTAATTTTGGTGCGTGGTGATAGATAACAGTCTAGTTTCATTCTTTTGCAGGTGGCTTTCCAGTTTTCCCAGCGCCATTTATTGAAGAGGCTTTCCTTTCTCCACTGTATTTTTTTGGCTTTTTTGTCAAAAAGTATTTGCCCATATAAACATGGGTTTACTTCTGGATTCTTGATTCTGTTCCACTGGTCTTTGTGTCTGTTTTTTTCTGCGAATACCATGCTGTATTGATTATTGTTGCTTTGTTGTACAATTTGGTGTTGGGCAGAGTGATGCCTCCAGCCTCATTCTTTTTTCTCAGGATCGCTTTGGTGATTCAGGGTCTTTTGTGCTTCCATACAAATCTGATGACTTTTTGTTCTATTTCTTGGAAGATTGCCGATGGGATTTTGATGGGGATTGCATTAAATCTGCATACTGCTTTAGGTAATAAGGTCGTGTTAACTATGTTGTTTCTTCCGATCCAAGAGCATGGAATATCTTTCCATTTCTTTGTATCTTCGTCAATTTCTTTTACTAGGGTCTTGTAGTTTTCATTATTTAGGTCCTTCCTTCTCATGTTTCCTTAGTTTTATTCCTAGGTATTTTATTCTTTTTGTTGCAATTGCAAAAGGAATTATTTTTTTCCACTTCTTTTTTTCAACACTTCATTATTAGAGTAGAGGAACGCTATGGATTTTGAACATTGGTTTTGTATCCAGAAACTTTACTGTATTTGCTTATTGTTTCCATTAGTGTTCTTGTGGAGTCTTTAGGACTTTTCTATAAAGAGAATTATGTCATCCTCAAATAGTGACAGTTTGACTTCTTTGTTTCCTATTTGGATGCCTTTTATATCTTTCTCTTGCCTAATTGCACTCACTAGGCCCTCCAATGTTATAATGAGTAACAGTGGCGATAGTGGACAGCCTTGCCTCATTCCTGATCTTAGAGGGAAGATTTTTAGTTATTCACCATTAAGTATGATGTTGGCTGAGGGTTTGTCACATATGGTTTTTATTATGTTTAGGCACTTTCCTTCTATACTTATTTCATTAAGCGTTTTGATCATAAATGGGTGCTGTATCTTGTCGAAAGCTTTCTCTGCATCTATTGATAAGATCGTATGATTTTATCCTTTATTTTGTTTATGTGGTGTGTCATAACGACTGACTTACATATGTGGAACCATTCCTGTGTCCCTGCTATGAAGCCCACTTGATCGTGGCGTATAATCTTTTAGATGCATTGTTGTATTCAGTTTGCTAGTTTGTCATTTAGGATTTTTACATCTGTATTCATTAGAGATATTGGTCTGCAGTTTTCTTTTTTTGTGTTATCTTTTACCAGGCTTTGGTATCAGGGTAATATTGGACTCATAAAATGAGTTCAGAAGTATTGCCTCCTCTTCGACTTTTTTGGAGGAGTTTGAGGAGAATAGGTATTAAATCTTTGAATGTTTGGTAGAATTCACTGGTGAAGCCATCTGGTCCTGGACTTTTACTTTTTGGTAGGTTTTTGATGATTGTTTCAATTTCCATGCTGCTGATCGGTCTATTTAGATTTTCCAGTTCTTAATTCAGACTAGGAAGGTTGTATATTTCTACGAACTTGTCCATTTCTTCTAGGTACTTAATTTGGTGTTATACACTTTTTCATAGTCTTCTTGTATAATCCTTTGTATTTCTGTGGTATCTGTTGTAATATCTCCTATTTCATCCCTGATTTTGTTTATTTATGTCCTTTCTCTTTTTACTATAGTGAGCCTAGCCAAGGGGTTATCAAAAAACTTCTCAAAGGACAGCTACTTATTGCATTGATTTTTATTTTTTTTTAATTTCAATTTTATTTAATTCTGTTCTGATTTTGATGATTTCTTCCCTTCTGCTGATTTTAGGCTTCATTTCTTCTTCGTTTTTCCAGTTTTTTAAGATGAAGTGTTAGGTTGTTTATTTGGGCTCGTTCTTGTTTTTGGAGATAGGCCTGTCATGATATGAACTTTCCTCTTATGACCGCTTTTGCCATGTCCCAAAAGTTTTGATATGTTGTGCTATCCTTATCATTCGTTTCTATGTCTTTTTATTTCTTCTCTCATCCAGTCATTCTTCAGTAGCATGTTGTTTCATCTCCATGTATTTGTGGTTCTTTCCACTTTCTTTTTCACAGTTGATCTCAAGCTTCAAAGCATTATGATCAGAGAATATGATTGATATGATTTCAAATTTCTTATATTTGTTGAGGCTATCTCTGTGTCCCAGTATGTGGTCGATCCTTGAGAATGTTCCTTGTGCACTAGAGAAGAATGTATAAGCAGCTCTTTTGGGATGGAAGGCTCTGTAAATGTCAATTATGTTCAGTTGATCTAATGTGTCATTTAAGGATGTTATTTCCTTATTGATTTTCTGTTTGAATGATCTGTCCATATCCGACAGTGGGGTATTTAGTTCCCCTACTACGATAGTGTTTCGGTCTAATTCTCCCTGTAGTTCTGTTAGTAATTGCTTTACATATTTCGGGGCTCTCTGATTGGGAGCATAGATATTAATAAGTGTTATGTCTTCTTGGTGTATGATTCTCTTTATCATGATGAAGTGTCCCTCAGTATCTTTCTTTACCTTTTTTTTTTTTATCTTGAAGTCTATTTCATTCGATTTTAGTACCACTACTCCCGCTTTTCTCGGAATGCCATTTGCTTGAAATATCTTTTTGGAACTGAGATATGTCTCCAGGAGGCAGCGTATGGCTGAGTTTTGTTTTTTGATCTAATCTGCAACTCTGTGCCTTTTTACCGGTGACTCAGTCCATTTACATTTAAGGTAATTATTGAAATATGAGGTCTTCTTATAGCCATTTTGTCTTTTGCTTTCTGGTAGCTCGGTATTTCGGTTGCTTCCTGGTCCTTGTGTTTGTTTCTTTGTTTGTTTGTTTGTTTTTGTTTTTGTTTTTTGGTTGGGTTTTGTGGATTTTCCCTCTGGTCCTTTTTTGTTTTCGTTACGTACTTCAGTTCTGAATCTTTGTCATGTGGTTACCATTATGAATACGTAAAGGATAGTTTTACATATATACCTTAGTCCATTTTTTTCTGCGTGTGCCTTATTTCCATGCTTTTTTGCGAATTTGGATCTTTTTATCCTCCCCTTTTCTATTATCGTCTCAATTTGTACCTATGTATGCTGGAACGTTCATTACTATCTTGCTATAGTAAATCTTTTCTGATTGTTCAAGCTTATAATACCCTGTTCTTAAGAAGGGTTGCACTCCTCTGCTTCTATCTGTCTGCTAGTCACCTTACTCATAGTTATGTGTTTTTTTGTCATTTTGTTTTAGGTGAGCCGACCTCTTTCAGTATTTCCTGTAATGTAGGCCTCATAGTGGAGAATTCCCTCAACTTTTGTATGTCTGGAAAGGTCTTTACTTTTCCTTCATATTTAAAGGAGAGCTTTGCTGGATACATTATCCTTGGTTAGTAATTCCTTTCAATTAATAGTTTGAATATTCGATTCCACTCTTTTCTTGCTAGTAAGGTTTTTGCTGAGAAGTCTGACGATAGTCTAATGGGTTTTCCTTTATAGGTTACCGTCTTCTTTTCCCTGGCTGCCCTGAGAATTCTTTCTTTGTCATTGATTTCTGATAATTTTAATATAACGTGTCTTGGAGAAGTCCTTTTTTGGGTTGAGATAATGGGGTGTTCTGTTGCCTTCTTGAACTCCAAGCTCCAGGCTATGCCTTAGATCTGGGAAATTCTCGTCAACTATTTGTCCGAAAATGCTTTCTGATCCCTGCTCCCTTTCCTCCCCTTTGAGAATGTCCATTATTCTTATGTTTCCGCTGCTGATGGTATCAGCTAGTTCTTGTATTTCTCTTTCATTCTTTTCATTCCTCAGTTTCTCTCTTCCTCTTTCCAATTTATTTCTAGATTTCTGTCTTCAGTGTCACTGATACTTTCCTCCATTTGGTCGACTCTATTTCCCAAGGTTGCTATTTCATTCGTCACCTCTTTCAGTGTGTTCTTCATCTCCAGAAGTCCTATTTGGTTCTTTTCTTAGGGTTTCAATTTCCTTTAGAAAAAGCTCATTCTGCTGATCTTGTTGTTTTGTCAACCCTAGAATTGTTGATATGAATTATTTTGGTTTTCATTGAGTTTTTTCAGAAGTAACATCCTGAATTCTCTGTCATTAATGTCTTATATTTCTAGGTCTTTATGCTTATTTTCTGGAGATTTTTGTCTTTCTTTCTGAGCTGCCTTGTCACCTTGGTTGTTCCTGCTGTTTAATGGATATTTCTCTGCCTGGGCATTAATGGAAGTGTATCCTGCTTTTGTTTCCCCCAGAAAATTTATTATACAAAGGTCTCCATTTAGCCTGTTGTTAAGAAGGTGTTTTTCTTTTGGTTTCCAGTAGGTGGCATCTTAGCCTCTTGGATCCTTGCTTTATATAAAGTCTTAATAATGCCTTTTTTTTCTTGTAAATATTAAGTCACAGTCGCTAACCTCAGTTTCAGTCCCTTTCAGTGTTAGTGACAGTTTCGGTAGCATTTGCTCAAATTCCCCTGGGGCTCCACAGTGTTCGGTCTTGGAGGATATGGAGGTGGGGTGTCCTGTGATTTGAAGGATGGGGGTTGTTGTGGCTCCTCCTCACATTTTGCAATTGTGGCTTGTAATAATCAGCTGTTGCTTCTCTCCCATCCACCCTTTGTTTTCTGCCCTCATTGCTGGGCTCTGTCGCTGCGTGGAGCTCCCAGATGTTTCAGGCAGGGCTGTTCAAGGGACCCACCACACCTTCTCCCCTCCCTCTCCTCCTGCAGAGAGCTCGGGTTGTGAGAGGCAGCTTCTTTGGTCCTCCCAATCTACTGCCTGACACTGGTGGTTCTGACCTCTGGTAGCTCTTATGTGCAGATCATTCGCTGAGACGTGCTTGTGTGCAGGTTGGGTGTTATTTGTTGAATTTTATTTGTTCAGCTTATTAATATTTCAAGGGGTGAGATCTGGGGACATCTCTCACGCCGCCATGCTTCTGACGTCACTCCATTTTCTTTTTGGGGTATTTTTTTTCAATTACAGTTGGCATACAATATTATTATATTAGTTTCAGGTTTACAACATAGTGATTAGGCATTTATATAACTTCATGAAGTGATCACCACAATAAGTCTAGTACCCATCTGACACCATACATAGTTATTACAAAATTATTGACTATATTCCCTATGCTGTACTTTACATCCCTGTGACTATTTTTATAACTTCCAATTTGTACTTTTTAATCTCCTCACCCTTTGCAGCAGTGCCCCCCCCCACCTCCTCCCATCTGGCAACTGCTCATTTGTTCTCTGTTTACACGAGTTTGTTTCTGTTTAGTTTGTTCGTTTGTTTTGTTTTTTAGATTTCACATATAAAAGGAGTCATGTGGTATTTGTGTTTGTATGACTTATTTCACTTAGTTTAATACCCTTTAGGTTCATTCATGTTGGTATAAATGGTAAGATTTCATTTTTTATTATGGCCAAGTAGTATTCCATTGTATATATGTATCACCTCTTCTTTATCCATTCGTCTGTTGATGAACACTTTGGTTGCTTCCATGTCTTAGCTATTGTAGATAATGCCTCAATGAACACAGGGATGCATATATCTTTTTGAATTAATGTTTTGAAATTTTTCGGATAAATACCTAGAAGTGATATTGCTGGGTCATATGACAGTCCTATTTTTAATTTTTTGGGCAACCTCCATACTGTTTTCCATAGTGGCTGCAACAATTTGCAGTCCCACCAGATGTGTGCAAGGGTTCCCTTTTCTCCTCATCCTCGCCAACACTCATTGTTCTTTGATTTATCGATGATAGCCATTCTGACAGGTGTGAGATGATAGCTCATTGTAGCGTTAGTTTGCATTTCCCTGATAATTAGCGACATTGAGCATCTTTTCATATGTCTATTGGCCATCCGTATTTCCTCTTTGGAGAAATGTCTATTTAGGTCCTCTATCCATTTTTTAACTGAACTGTTTTAGTTTGTTTGTTTTGTCTTGTTTTGTTTTGGTGTTAAGTTGTATGAGTTCCTTATGTATTTTGGATATTAACCCCTTATCAGATGCTTCATTGGCAAATGTCTTCTCCCATTTGGTAGGTTGTTTGTTTTGTTGATGGTTTCCTTTGCTGTGCAAAACCTTTTCACTTTGATGTAGTCCCATGTGTTTATTTTTTTTCTTTTGTTTCCTTTGCCTTTATGGGTCAGGGTTCACATAATGCATATTTTCATATCACATTCTTCAGTAGTATAATTTAACTTGAGGATATAAAGGATCCACATTCCAAACACAAGCAATATACAATTCAAGATGTCTTTTAATAACAAGCTGGATCTTCTCATCTGGTTTTGAGCTCAGGTGTGCCATGATAGGGGGTGTCTTGAGCAATCGCTTCTCAGTTTCACACAATGATACTCACTTGGCATTGCTTGGCCAGCAGGTGCCGCCAGTGCCTGCTGCAGTGACACCTGCTGCTGCCGTTCCTGGCTGCAGGGGTTTCGTGTCAGGGGCCCCTTGCCCCGCCAGCCGCCTTTGTCAGCACACTAGGGAGGGGGTGTCAGCCACAGGCTTCCCTCACTACCAGGTGCACCCCACCTCCAGCTCACGCCCATTTAGTCCTGTATCTGACTGTCAGCCCCCGCCCCTGCCCCTACCCTTGCCCCTGCCCCTGCCCCAGTGAGGATCCGAAGGAGGGGCGTGAAGGTGGAACCGCACATCACCCATACCACATTTTCTTTACACATTTATTTGTGGATGGGCACTTGGGTTGCTTCCACCTACTGACTGTTGTGAATAATGCTGCTATGAACACGGGTGTACAAATATCTCTTCAAGACCTGGCTTTCAATTCTTTTAGGTATATACCTGGAAGTAGAATTGCAAGATCATGTGGTAACTGTATTTAAAATTTTTAACATACCAACTTACTGTTTTCCACGGCAGCTGCACCAGTTTTACACTCCCACCAACAGTGCACAAAATTTACATCCTCGCCAACACTTGCTATTTCCCGTTTTTTTTTTTTTTTTTTTTTAATATCAGTTATCCTAATGGGTGTGAGGTGAGATCATCGTGGTTTTGATTTGTATTTCCCTGATTAAGTGATACTGAGAATCTTTTCATCTGTTCGTTGCTCATATGTATACCATCTTTGCAGAAATGTCTATTTAAGTCCTTTGCCCCATTTTCTTAATTGGATTATTTGTGTTTTTGTTGTTCTTGTTGTTGTTGTTATTGTTGTTGCTGCTTTTGAATTGTAGGGGTTCTTTATATATTTGGGATATTAACCTCTTATCACATATATCATTTGCAAACATTTTCTCCCATTCTGTGGGTTGCTTTTCACTCCGTTGATTGTGTCCTTTGATACAAATCAAAGGGCTTTTAAATCTTGATGTGGCCCAATTTATCTATTTTTACTTTTGTTGCCTGTGCTTTTGGTGTCATGGCCAATAAGTCATCGCCAAAGCCAACATCATGAAGCTTTCCCCCTGTTTGCTTCTAAGAGTTTTATACTTTTTGCTCTTATAGTTAGGTCTTTGATTCATTTTGACTTAACTTTTGTATGTGGTGTAAGGTAATAGTACAACTTCATTCTTTTGCATGTGGATATCCAGTTTCCAAACACCATTTGCTGAAAAGACAGTCCTTCCCCATTGGCAATTACTGGCACCCTTATCGAAACTCATTTGACCACGTATGCAAGGGTATATTTCTTGGATCCCTATTCTATTCCATTGGTCTACACGTTTGTCTTTGTGCCAGTACCACGCCCTTCTTATTAGTGTAGCTTTGTAATGTCTCTTGAAATCAGGGTGTGTGAGTCCTCCAACTTTGCTCTTTTTCTAGATTTTTCTTTTTTTGGCAATTTGGGGTCCCTTGATTTGCATTTCTCTGGTGATTGGTGATGTTGAGCGTCTTTTCACGTATCTGTTGGCCATTTGGATGTCTTCTTTGGAAAAATCTCTCTTCAGCTCCTCTACCCATTTGTTAATTGAATTGTGTGGTTTTGTTATTGAGTCATATGAGGTTTTTATCTATTTTGGATATCAACCCCTTATTTGATATAGGTTTGTAAAAAATTTATCCTATTCATTAGGTTGCCTTTTCATTTAGTTGATTATTTCTTGCTGTGCAGCAGTTTTTTAGTTTGATGTAGTCTCACATATTGATTTTTGCTCCTGTAGTTTGTGCTTTCGGTGTCATATCCAAGAAATAATTGCCAAGACCAATGTCGAGGAGCTTCTTCCCTACGTTTTCTTCTAGGAGTTGTATGGCATCAGGTCTTAACGTTTAAATCTTTGATCCATTTTAGATTAATTTTTGTGAGTGCTATAAGGTAGGGGTCTAATTTAATTTTCCTGCATGTGTTTATCCAGCTTTCCCAACACCATTTGTTGAAGAGATTATCCTTTCACCATTGGGTGTTCTTTGCTCTCTTGTTGAATATTAGTTGACCTTATGTGTGGGGGTTCAATTCTGGGTTCCATATTCTGTTCCAATAGTCTATGTGTCTATTCGTATGCCAGAACCACAATGTTTTATTTACTATACCTTTGGAGGATAGTTTGAAATCAGGAAGTATGATGCCTCTGGCTTTATTCTTCTTTCTCAGGATTGCTTTGGCTATTTGGGGTCTTTTGTGGTTCCATACAAATTTTGGGATTGTTTTCTGTATATTTGTGAATAATTTCATTGGAATTTTTATAGGGATTGCTTTGAATCTTTAGATGGCTTTGGGTAGTATACATAATATTAATTCTTCTGATCCATGAACATGGAGGCCTTCTCATTTGCTTGTGTCTTCTTCAATTTCTTTCAACAAAGTCTACTAGTTTTCATTGTACGGATCTTACACTTTGTTGGTTAAATAAATCTATTCCCAAGTATTTTATTGTTTTTGATGCTATTGTGAATTGAACAGCATTCTTTATTTCTTTTTCAGACGTTTCATTATCAGCATTTAGAAATGCAACTGATTTCTGTATGCTGAATTTATATTGTGCACCTTCACTGAAGTCAGCGATTAGTTTCAACAGTTTTTTGATTGTGTCTTTGGGATTTTCTATATACAAAATCATATCATTTGCAAATACTGCCAATTTTACTTCTTCCTTTTTGATTTGGATGCCTTTTATTTCTTTGTTTTGCCTAATTGCTCTAGCTAGGACTTCCAATACTAAATTGAATAAAGGTGGTGAGAGTGGACATCCTTCTCTTATTCAGTGTTGAGTACACTGTTAGCTGTGGGTTTGTTGTATATGGCCTTTACTATGTCAAACTCTGTTCTTTCTATACCCAATCTGTTGAGGTTTTTTTTTTTTTTTTAATCATGAAAAAATGTTACATTTTGTCAAATGTTTTTTTTTTTTGGCATTTATTGAGAAGATCATGTGATTTTTAAAAATATATCATTCTATTAATTTGGTGTATTACATTTATTGATTTGCATATGTTGAACCATCCATCTATCCCAGGGATAAATCCAACTTGGTCATGGTGTTTAATCCTTTTAATGTGTTCTTGAATTCAGTTTGCTAAAGTTTTGTTGAGAATTTGCATCTATATTCATCAGGAATGTCGGTCTATAGATTTTTTTTTTTTCTTGTAACGAGTGTCCTTATCTGGCTTTGGTATCAGGGCATTGTTGACCTCATGAATGAGTTTGGCAGTGTTCCCTCCTCTTCAGCTTTCTTTGGAAGAGTTTGAAAAGGATCAGCATTAATTCTTAAAATGTTTGGTAGAATTTGCGAGTGAAGCCATCTCATCCTGGGATTTTCTGTGTTGGGAGGTTTTTGATTATGGATTCAACCTCTTTAACTGTTATTGGTCTGTTCTGATTATCTCTTTCTTCCTGATTCAGTCTAGGTAGATTGTGTGTTTCTAGAAATTTATCTGTTTCTTCTAGGTTATCTAATTTGTTGGTGTGTAATTGGTCATAGTTGCCTGATTCTATGTATTTCAGTAGTATCAGTTATACTGTCTCCTCTTTCGTTTCTAATTTTATTTGAGCCGCCTCTCTTTTTTTCTTAGTTAGTCTAGCTAAAGTTTTGTCAGTTTTGTTTGCCTTTTCAAAAAACCTGCTCTTAGTTTTGTTAATTCTTCCTATTGCTTTTCCTAGTCTCTGTTTTCATTTATTTCCACTATGATCTTTATTCTTTCCTTCCGTATGCTAACTTTGGGCTTAATTTGCTTTTCTTTTCCCAGTACCTTGATGCTTTAAGTTAGGTTGTATATTTGAGATCTTTCTAATGTCTTAATATATGCATTTATCCCTATAAACTTACTTTTTAGAACTGCTTTTGCAGCATCCCATAGGTTTTGGTATGTTGTGTTTCCATTTTCATTTGTTTTGAGATATATTTTTATTTTCCTTTCGATTTCTTCTTTGACTCATTGATTGTTCAGAAGTGTGTTAGTTTGCACATATTTCTAGATTTCCAGCTCTCCTCTTGCTGTTGATTTCTAGTTTCATACCACTGTGATGAGAAAACATAGTTGGTATGATTTCAATCTTCTCAAATTTGCTAAGAATTTTTTTGTGTTCTATCATATGATCTAATCGAGGGAATGTTCTGGCGCACTGGAGAAGAATGTGTACTCTGCTGCTGTTGGATGGTATGTTTTAATATATGTCTTTTAAGTTCATCTGGTGTACAGTATGGTCAAGTACGATGTTTCCTTGTTGATTTTCTGTCTCGACGACCTATCCATTGCTGAAAGTGGGTGCTCTGATGTTGGGTGCATATGTACTTACGATTGTTATATCTTCCTGATGTATGGACCACTGCATCATTGTATAATGACCTTTGTCTCTTGTTACCACTTTTGGCTTAACGTCTGCTTTGTCTGTTATAATAAGGCTATCTCCACTTTCCTTTGGTTCCCACTTGCGTGGAATATCTTCTTCCATTTCTTCACTTTGAGCCTGTGTGTGTCTTTAAAGCTGAAATGAATTTCTTTTAGGCAGCATACAGTTGGGTGTGGTTTTTCTGTTTGTTTGTTTTTGTTTCTTTTTAATCATCCAGCCACTTTGTGCCTTTTGGTTGGTGAATTAAAGCCATTTACATTTAGAGTGATTATGATCCATAAGGACTTACAACTGCCATCTTGTTGATTACTTTATGGTTGTTTTATATTTTCATTGTTTCTTTTTTTCTCTGTTTCTTCTTACCTTCATAATTTGGTGTTTTTCCATGGCAATATGCTCTGTTTCCCCTTTTTTATGTTTTGTGAATCTACTTTAGATTCTTTTCTTTGTGCTTACCATGAGGCTTACATAAAACATCTCATAGATAAAACAGCCCCTTTCGTGCTCATAGCAACTTATCTGTGTTCACCTATAAAGGCCTCACCCTTTTATTTCTACCATTTTATATTTTTGATATAACAATTTCCTTCTTTTTATGCTGTGTATTCATTAACAAATTATAGTTAGAGCTTTTTATACTCTTTTCCTTTAACTTTTATACTATAGTTAAGTGGTTAATATACCATTCTATTCTAGAATTGGAGTTTTGTAAATCTGACTATATATCGTTCACCTTTACCAATGTGTTGTATACTTTTGTATGCTTTCACGTCAGTCATTATTGTCTTTGCATTTCAGCTTGAAGAACTCCTTTCAGCATTTCTTGCAAGGCATTTCTAGTGGTGATGCACTCCCTCAGCTGTTGTTTGTCTGGCAAAGTCTTTATGCCTCCTTCAGAGCTGAGTTACCTGAAGAATAACTTTGCCAGACAGAGTATTCCTGGCTGGCAATTTTTATCTTTCAGCACTTTGAATACATCATTCCACTCTTTCTTGGCCCGCAGGGATTTTGCTGAGGAATCTGCTAATGGCCTAATGGGGATTCCTTTGTAGTTTACACTGGTTCCCCTACCTCCCGGCTGCCTTTAGTAATCTTTCTTTACTTTTGGCTTTTTATGGTTTCATTATACTATGTCTTAGAGAAGGTCTTTGGCATTGAGAGAACAGGACGACCGATTACCTTCTTGAACATAGATTTCCATGTCTTTCTCCAGGCCTGGGAAGTTTTCAGCAATTATTTATTTAACTAAAATTTCTGCCCTCTTCTCCCTCTCTTTCCTCCTGGAATTCCAATTATTAGAATGTTTTCCCTTTTGATCGAATCCCATAGATCACATAGGCTTTTTTTCCCCACTCATCTTTATTCTTTTCTCTTCATCCGCTATAAATGTGTTAATTCAAAATTCTTATCCTCTAAGTCATTTATTCTATCTCCCATCTGCTTTACTCTACTATAGATGCTCTCTATTGTATTTCCATCTCATTCATTGAATTCTTCAGCTGTTGGATTTGTTTGGTTCTTTTTTACGGTTTTGATCTCTTTTCTAAGGAATTCATTTTGTTCATGTATCTTCTCCCAATATCATTGATCTGTCTTTGTGAGTTTTCTTGTAGTTTGTTGAGTTTCTTCAATACAAATATTTTGAATTCTTTATAAGCTAGATTGCAGTATTCTGTGGGCTCGGTTGTTAAAGAATCATTGATACCTTTTTGCAATGGCATAGTTCTTTGATTTTTAAAATTCCTTGTATTTCCGAGTTGCTGCTTTTGTATTTGAAGTATCTTTACTGGTTATCTTCAGATGGGGTCTGTGTATTGGTATTGCTTTTCTGGAAATCCCAGGTTTATAGTGGTGAGACCTGTTCCGCTATTCTTGTTCCCTCATGTGGCAGAATTCTTAACTTTGTGTTTTCTCTTCTTCTTATAACTCACCAGGCTGGGTGCAGGAAATGTCTCTTTCGTATCCCAGATGATGGTACTGTAGCTTCAGTTTATGGTTTCTACTTTGCCCAAAGACCCTGGACCATTTTTTTTCTGAGAGCACTGCAATGACCTGACCTGCTCTCACTGCCACATTGAGGAGCCCGCTACAGAGTGGGGAGAGGTTTAAGTTTAGCACTTTGAGATCTGGGGGTTCTTGTGGGCCTGCTAGGGAAGTTCTCGAGTGGGATACTCCCAGAGGTTAGAGGGCAGATTCCTGCTGAAGTCTTGAAGTAGAAAGCAGGAACCACATTCCTTTAATACCCTTTGATATTCTTATCTGCTTCGTGCCCTTTCTCCTCCCTTCTCCCAGTCCTAGAGGTCCCTTATCAGAAATCAGGGTGCTGCAGGAGAGAAACAGGTTTTTCCAGCTGCAATCCACACAACTAGGATAGCCAGATAGTCACTGACTTCTTCTGTTTTCCACGGCTCCATGGAAGAGGTTGTTACTTTCCATCTCCTCCACGGGAAGGTCACTGTTTCTACTGCCAAACAGCTTACCCCTTGCGGTGTTGCCCCGGGAAGGGGACTGGCCCTGATTTCCTCCCTCTACTCTGTGTCCAGACTTATCTCTATCTCACTCCAATGGTGTGCTGGAATCTCTCACCACCCTCACCGCCCCAGGTATGCTGGAATTCTAAAAATTGTCTCTTGCGTGTGGGTATCTGCCCAAGTTTGCACTTTCCAAGTCCACCACCACCACCACAGCGAGTGGGGATAGGGCAAGTTTGCTGACTCCCTTGGATCCACAGCCCTTACTGAAGCCTTGTTTCTTTGTTTTCAGATGCACAACTGTGCAAGAATCCTCCTGCCTCCCTGAGTGTAAGGTGCTGAGGGACTTTTGTTCTGTTGTGGATGTCTAATTAGTTATTTAAAAGGGGGGCGAGAAAAGAGGAATGACTTATGCTGCAATGATGCCGACGTCACCTTTAGTTGGGGACTTTAATATACCTCTCTCAACAATGGATAGATCATCCAGACAGGGAATCAATAAGGAAACATTGGACTTAAACTACACAGTAAATCAGCTGTGCCTGACCTACATTTGCAGGACATTCCATGCAACGATAGAATTCACATTCTCCTCAAATACACATGGAACATTCTCCAAGATAAATCGTATGTCAGGCCACAACACAAATATTAATAAATTTAAGAAGGCTGAACCCATCTCAAGCACCTTTTCCAACCACAATGGTATAAAACTAGAAATCGATTACGAGAAGAAAATGTGAAAACTCACTCAGAAAAAATAGAAAGGAAACACAACCCACTGAAACTTGTGGGATGCAGCAAAAACAGTTGTAAGAGGCGAGTTTGTAGTGATGAACGCCTGTATTAAGAAAAAAGAAAGATCACCAATCATTGATGCTACACGGATGCAAAGGGTCATAAGAGACAACTACGAATAATTAAACGCCAACAAATTGGACAACCTAGAAGAAATGAATATATTTCTAGAAACATATGGCCTAACAATACTGAATCATGAGGAAACAGTAAATCTGAACAGACCAATTACTTGTAAGGAGATTGAATCAGTAATCAAAAACCTCCCAAGAAAGAAAAGTCCAGGACCATATGGCAGAATTTTTATTTATTTATTTATTTATTTATTTATTTATTTATTTATTTATTTTAACTCACTTTTATTTATTTTTTTATTTTTTTCTTTTTATTAAGTTCATTGTGGTAACTTTGATTAATACAATTATATAATTTTCAGGTGAACATTATAATTTGACATCAATATATTCTATTGTGTGTTTACCACCCGAAGTCAAGTGTCCTTCAGCTACCATATATTTGATCCCCTGCACCCACTTCGCCCTCCTCCTACACCCCTATATTTGAACCCCTTTACCACGTCTACCTCCCCCCTCCTCTCCCACACCCTACCCTCTGGTAACCACTAGTCCATTGGCTATGTCCATGAGTCTCTGTTTGTTTGTCCTGCTCATTTGTTGCTTTTAGGTTTATATCCCACATATAAGTGATACCATGTGGTTTTCAACTTTTTCTGTCTAGCGTATTTCGATTAGCATGATTATCTCCAGTTCCATCCATGTTGTCGCAAATGGCAGTATTTCATCTCTTCTTATGGCTGAGAAATATTCCATTCTATATCTGTACCACAGCTTCTTTAGCCAATCATCTATCGTAGGACACTTCAGTTGCTTCCATGTCCTGGCCACTGTGAATAATGCTGCTATGAACATTGGTGTGCAAATATCTTTTCAGATATGAGTTTTCAAGGTTTTGGAGTAAATATCGAGTAGAGGGATTGCTGGATCATATGGTAGATCAATTCTTAGTTTCTTGAGGAACCTCCGTACTGTTATCCATACTGGCTCTACCAATTTGCAGTCTCACCAGCAGTGTATGAGGGTTCCGTTTTTCTCTGCATTCCCTCCAACATTTCCTATTACTTGTCCTGTTGATTATAGCTATTTTAACAGGTGTGAGATGGTAGCTCATTGTGGTTTTGATTTGCATTTCCCTAATAGCTAGCGATGTTGAGCATCTTTTCATATATTTGTTGGCCATTTGTATGTCCTCTAGGGAGAAGTGTTTGTTCAGGTCCTCTGCTAATTTTTTGATTGTATCTTTGTTGTTGTTGTTGTTGTTGTTATTGAGTCGTATGAGTTCTTTGTATATTTTGGATATTAGGCCCTTATCGGAGGCGTTGCTTGCAAATATATTTTCCTGTTTGGATGGTTGTCTCTTTACCTTGTCAACGATTTCTTTTGCTGAGCAGAAGCTTTTTAGTTTGATGTAGTCCCATTCATTTATTATAGCTTTTACTTCCCTACCTTTTGAGGTCAAGTTCATAAAATCCTCTTTAAGTCCAAGGTCCTTGAGTTTAGTTCTAATGTTTTCTTCGATGCATTTTAGTGATTCAGGTTTTATATTCATGGCCTTAATCTATTTTGAGTTAATAGTGATGTGTAGTGATAGAAAACAGTCTACTTTCATTATTTTGCAGGTGGCCTTCCAGTTTTCCCAGCACCATTTATTGAAGAGGCTTTCCTTTCTCCACTGTATGTTTTTGGCATTTTTTGTTGAAAATTATTTGCCCATAAAAATATGGGTTTACTTTTGGACTCTCGACTCTGTTCCATTGGTCCATGTGTCTGTTTTGCTGCCAATACCAAGCCGTTTTGATTACTGTCAATTTGTAATATAATTTGAAGTTTGGCAGAATGATGCCTCCAGCCTCATTCTTTTTTCTCAGGATGGCTTTGGCAATTTGGGGTCTTTTGTGCTTCCATACAAATCTGATGATTTTTTGTTCTATTTCTTTAAAAAATGCTGGTAGGATTTTGATGGGGATTGCATTAAATCTGTGCAATGCTTTAGGTAATATGATCATTTTAACTATGTTCACTCTTTCAATTTAAGAACACGGAATATCTTTCTATTTCTAGGTATCCTCTTCGATTTCTTCTAACAGAGTCTTGCAGTTTTCATTATATAGGTCCTTCACGTGTTTCGTTAAATTTATTCCTAGGAATTTTATTCTTTTTGCTGCAATAGCAGAAGGAATTGTTTTTTCCACTTCTTTTTCTGACACTTCATTATTAGAGTATAGGAATGCTTTGGATTTTTGAATGTTGATTTTGTATCCAGATACTTTACTGTATTTGCTTGTTGTTTCTAGTAATGTTCTTGTGGAGTCTTTCAGGTTTTCTATATAGAGAATCATGTCATCCGCAAACAGTGACAGTTTGACTTCGTCGTTTCCTATTCAGACGCCTTTTGTATCTTTCTCTTGTCTGATTGCACTCACTGGGACCTCCAATGTTATATTGAATAACTGGTGATAGTGGACAGCCTTGCCTTGTTCCCGATCTCAGAAAGTTTTTAGTTTTTCACCATTAAGTATACTGTTGGCTGAGGGTTTGTCATAGCTGGCCTTATTATGTTAAAGTACTTTCCTTCTATACCAATATTGTTAAGTGTTTTGATCATAAAGGGATGCTGTATCTTGTCGAAGGCTTTTTCTGCATCTATTGACATGATCATATGATTCTTATTTCTTAATTTGTTTATGTGGTGTATCTCATTAATCGATTTGCCTATGGTGAACCATCCCTGTGCCCCTGGGATGAAGCCCACTTGATCGTGATGTATAATCCTTTTAATATGTTGCTGTATTCGTTTTGCCAGTATCGTATTTCAGGTTTTTGCATCTGTGTTCATGAGAAATATTGGTCTGTAGTTATCTTTTACTGTGTTCTCCTTACCAGGTTTTGGTATCAAGGTAATATTGGCCTCATAAAACGAGTTGGGAAGTATTACCTCCTCTTCGAATTTTTGGAAGAGTTTGAGGAGAATAGGCATTAAATCTTCTTTGAAGGTTTGGTAGAATTTACTGGTGAAGCCATCTGGTCCTGGACTTTTACTTTTTGATAGGTTTCTGATGATTGTTTCATTTTCCGTACTGCTGATCGGTCTATTTAGATTTTCCAGATCATCTTGATTCAGTCTAGGAAGATTCAATTTTTCTAAGTACTGGTCCATTTCTTCTAGGTTATTAAATTTGGTATTATATACTTTTTCATAGTATTCTTGCATGACCCTTTGTATTTCTGCGATATCAGTTCTAATTTCCCCTCTTTCATCCCTGATTTTGTTTATTCGACTCCTTTCTCTTTTTTCTCTAGTGAGTGTAGCCAGGGGTTTGTCAATTTTATTAACCTTCTCAAAGAACCAGCCCTTCATTGCATTTATTTTTTCTATTGTTTTTTGTTTGTTTGTTTGTTTTCAATTTCATTCATTTCTGCTCTAATTTTGATTATTTCTTCCCTTCTGATGAACTTAGGCCTCATTTATTCTCCCTTTTCTAGTTTTTTTTTTTAAGAAGAAGCGTTAGGTTGTTTATTTGGGCTCCTTTTTTTTTTTTGCGATAGGCTTGTAATTTAGTTTCTTTTTGACTGCTTTTGCCACGTCTCAAAAGTTTTGATATGTTGTACTATCATTATCATTTGTTTTATGTATCTCTTGATGTCTCTTTTTATTTCTTCTCTGACCCAGTCATTCTCCAGTAGCATGTTGTTTAATTTCCCTGCATTTGTGGTTCTTCCTGATTTCTTTTTGCAGTTGATCTCTATTTTCAAAGCATTATGATCAGAGAATATGGTTGGTACGATTTCAACCCTCTTATATTTGTTGAGGCTATCTCTGTGTCCCAGTATGTGGTCGATCCTTGAGAATGTTCCTTGTGCACTAGAGAAGAACGTATAAGCAGCTCTTTGGGGATGGAAGGCTCTGTAAATATCAATTATGCCCAGTTGATCTAATGTGTCATTTAAGGATGTTATTTCCTTATTGATTTTCTGTTTGGATGATCTGTCCATATCCGACAGTAGGGTATTTACGTCCCCTACTATGATAGCGTTTAGGTCTATTTCTCCCTGTAGTTCTGTTAGTAATTGCTTTACATATTTCTGGGCTCCCTGATTGGGAGCATAGATATTAATAAATGTTATGTCTTCTTGGTGCATGATTCCCTTTATCATGATGAGGTGTCCCTCAGTATCTTTCTTTACTTTTTTTTTATTTTGAAGTCTAGTTCTTCAATATTAGCGCCACTACTCCCACTTTTCTCAGAATGCCATTTGCTCGAAATATCCCTTTCCACCCTTTTACTTTGAGTTTATATTCGTCTTTGGAGCTGAGATCTGTCTCCTGGAGGCAGCATATGATTGGGTTTTGTTTTTTGGTCCATTCTGCAACTCTGTGTCTTTTTATTGGTGAGTTCAGTCCATTTACATTTAGGGCGATTATTGAAATATGAGGTCTTCTTATAGCCATTTTTTTTGCTTTATGGTAGCTCTGTGTTTCTATTTCTTCCTTTGTCCTTGTGTTTCTGTTTTCTTTATTTTGGTGGCATCTGTGGGTTTTCCCTCTGGTTCTTCTTGCTTTATGTTATATACTTCAGTTCTGAATTTTTGGTGTGTGGTTACCATTACGAATATGAAAAGGATAGTTTATATATATATATATATATATATATATATATATATATA
>CM053505.1:32745917-32774233 GCA_028627145.1 Eidolon dupreanum | reverse complement strand
CCATTCCTTTGTGGCTTGGAAGGTTTGCACTGAGAAGTCCAAGGATAATCTAATGGGTTTTCCTTTATAAGTCATTGTTTTCTTCTCCCTGGCTGCCCTGAGAATTCTATCTTTGTCGTTGATTTTTGATAACTTTAATACAATGTGTCTTGGCAAAGGGCCTTTTCGAGTTGAGATAATTGGGTTTTCTATTGCCTTTTGAATTCCAAGCTCCAGCTCATTCCTTAGATTTGGGAAATTCTTGTCCACCATTTGTCTGAAAATGCTTTTAGTCTCTGCTCCTTTTCTTCACCTTTGATAATTCCCATTATTCTTAATTTCCTCTCCTGATGGTATCAGCTAGTTCATGTATTTCTCTTCATTATTTTTCATTCTTCAGTTTTTCTCTTCTTCCTTCTGTTTTATTTCTAAATTTCTGTCTTCAATATCACTGATCCTTTCCTCCATTTGGTCGACTCTATTTCCCAAGCTTGCTATTTCATTTTTCGACTCTTGCAGTGTGCTTTTTAATTTTCTAAAGGTCTATTCTGTTCTTTTTGATGGTTTAAGTCTCCTTGCTCTGTTCATCTAGTTGTTTTTTCAATTCCTGAAGTTGTTGATTTGAGTTGTTTTGGATCTCACTGAGTTTTTTCAGAAGTACCATCCTGAAATCTCGGTCATATAAGTCACATATTTCTATGTTTGTAAGCTTATTTTCTGGAGATTTTTCTCTTTCTTTCTGAGCTTCCTTGTCACCTTGTTTATTCATGGTGTTAATGGAAGTGTATTCTGCTGTTTTTCAGAAAGAAGATTTATTATATAAAGGTCTCTCTTTAGCCTGTTGCAAAGAAGGCACTTTTCTTTTGGTTTCCAGTAGGTGGCGTGTAAGCCTCTTAGATCCCTGCTTTATATAAAGCCTAAATAATGTCTTTTGTAAATTTTCTTGTAGATATTTAATCATGCTCGCTACCCTCAGTTTCAGTCCCTGTCAGTGTCAGCGACAGTCTCGGCAGCATTTGCTCAGATTCCCCTAGGTCTCTGCGGTGATCCTTCTTGGAGGGTAAGGGCAGAGGGGCTCTCTGAGTTGGGAGTTTTGTGCTGCAGCTCAGCTCAATTTTGCATCCAGGGCCGGTAAAAATCAATTGTTGTTTCTCTGCAGTCCCCTCCCGCTTCTCTGCTTTCTGCCCTGATGACTGGGCCCTGCTGCGGGCTTTGTGGAACTCACAGCACTTCTAGGCAGAGCTGTTCTAGGAAGTCACCGCACCTTCTCCCCTCCCCCTCCTCCTGCAAGGAGCTCCAGAGGCTGCGAGAGGTAGCTTCAGTCTCGGCAGCGTTTGCGCATATTACCCTAGGGTTCCGCGGTGTTCAGTCTCAGAGGGTATGGGAGGAACGGCCCTCTGGGTTGGCGGTTGGGGGCTGTGGCTCAGCCAAACCGGGCTGGTAAGCATCGACTGTTGTTTCTCTGTGGTCCCGTCCCGCTTCTCTGCTTTCTGTCCTGATGACTGGGCCCTGCTACCGACTGGGTGGAACTCAAAGCACTTCCAGGCAGTGCTGTTCAGGGAAGTCGCCGCACCTTCACCCCTTCCCCTCCTCCTGCAGGGAGCTCCGGAGGCTGCAAGAGGTAGCTTGTTTATTTCTCCCAGTCTACCACTCGACACCCAGGTTTCTGACCTGTGGTAGCTCTTGTGCCCAGAGCCCACACTCAGACGTGCTGATGTGCAGTTAGGATGTTTTTGTTGAGTTTTAGATGTGCGGCTTATTGTTGTTTCAAGGGGAGAGATTTGAGGACGTCTCTCACTCCACCATGTTTTCCCCCACTATTCTCATATGGCTTGATGATGAATTCTACCAAGCATTTAGAAAAGAATTAATTCCAATTTTTCTCAAACTCTTCCAAAAAATTAAAGAGGAAGAAACACTTCCAAATTCATTTTATGAAGCCAGAATACCCTATATCAAAGCCAGACAAGGATGCTAGAGGAAAAGAAAATTAGAGGCCAGTGTCCCTGTTTAATATAAGTGCAAAAAATCTTCAACATGCTTATAGATTGGGAGAATTAATATTATTTTTAAAAGTCTGTACTACCCAAAGCAATCTCTAGATTCAGTGCAATTCCTGTTTTCATAGAAATAGAAAAAAATCGTAAAATTTGTCTGGAAATACAACAGACCCCATATATCCAAAGCAATCTTGAGAATGAAGGACAATGCTGGAGGCATTACACTTCAAACTATATTACAAAACTACAGTAATCAAAACAGTATGGTATTGGCAGTGAAACAGGCACATAGCTCAATGGTATAGGATAGAGAGCTCAGAAATATACCCACACATATATGGTCAATGAATTTACGACAGAGGAGTCAAGAATGTACATTGAAGAAAGGCTAGTCTCTTCAATAAATGGTATTGGGAAAACTGGATAGCCATATGCAAAAGAATGAAACTGGACTCTTATTTTATACCATATTAAAAATAATCTCAAAATGGATTAAAGACTTGAATGTAAGCCCTGAAATTGTAAAGCTCTTAGAAGAAAAAATAGGAGTTCATTTCCTCGACATTGGTCTTGGCAATTTTTTTTTTTTTTTTTTTTGGTTTCGACACCAAAAGCAAAGTCCACGAAAGCAAAAGTAAACAAGTGGGACCACATCAAACTAAAACGCTTATCCTCAGCAAAGGAAACAGTCAACAAAATGAAAAGGCAGCCTATGGAATGGGAGAAAATATTTGCAAACTACATATGTGATAAGGGGTTAATATCCAAAAGATACAAGGACCTCGCACAACTCAATATCAAAAAAAATAAAAATAAGTAAATAAAAAATAAAATAAAATAAAATAAAACAGATAACCCAATTAAGAAATGGGCAAATGACCTTTTCTCAAGGAGACGTACAAATGGCCAAACATGTACATGAAAAAGTGCTTGACATCACTAAACACCAGGGAAATAGAAGTCAAAATCACATATGGTATCACCTCAAACCTGTTAGGATGGCTATTATGAAGAAGACAAGAGATAATAAATGCTGGTGAGGATGTAGAGAAAAAAGAAATCTTGTACATCTTGGTAGGAATTTAAACTGGTACAGCTGTTATGGAAAACAGTATGGAGGTTCTTCAAGAAATTAAAAATAGAACTACCATATGATACAACAATCCCACTTCTGGGTATATAGTCAAAGGAAAGAAAACCATTATCTTGAAGAGGTATCTGTACTCCCATGTTCATTGCAGCATTATTCATAATAGCCAAGGTATGGAAGCAAACTTAGCGTCTGTCAATAGATTAATAGATTTTTTAAATGTGGGATATATATCGCGGAGTATCATTCAGCCTTAAAAAGAAGGAAACCCTGCCGTTTGTGACAACATGGATGAACCTGGAGGGTGATATGCTAAGTGAAATAAGCCAGACACGGAAAGACAAATACTGCATGGTATCACTACTATGTGGAACCTAAAACAAAACAAAAACAAAACAAAACAAAACAGTTGAGGTCATAGAAATATCAAGTAGAAAAGTGGTTGCCACGGCCTGGGGTGAGAAATAGGGAAAAGTTGGTGGAAAAGGTACGTACACACTTTCAGTTTTAAAAAGGAAAGAAACCAGGGAGAGCTAGTGAACCATAATTAAATTAGAGACTGTGCTCTTGTGGCTCTTAAATAAAATAGCTGTGAGTTTGACTGGGGTGAGTCATTAAAGTCCTATTGGTCTCAATTTCCTCATTTCTAAAATGGGGATAGCAATGTTTTCTTTAAAGCTTTTTTTGTGAGGAATAAAAGAGAGAACATATATTAAGTGCTTAGTATATTGGAAATTGGTATGTGCATTCTCTGTCTATCTATCTGTCTACGTTTTTTAGGCAGAAGCATACTTTATTCAACAAAGAAAAAATCGTTCCTTTCTCTTTAAATATTACAAATGGGTTGCATGTTAATACAGATTTGCTGTACATCCTCTGAATGTGTGTGGTAGTGTATCTCTGTGTGGACAAGTGTCTATGCATTGTGTCTACAGATACTTCTGGTTTTTGAAGTCATTGAAACCCAACTTTTGTATTTAAAAAAGACAAAGAAAATCGTCTTTATTGACTGAATCATGTTTTATCAGCAAGCTTATTCTCTCTCTGTAAGTCTCTTCCTCCCCTGTTAATACTAGGTTTTTAGAGACCATCCTGTTTTAGAGCCTAGAAAGGAATCCTGGATCTATCTTCCTTTAGCATATATAGCCTCCAGGTGTCAGTCACCACTCCATCCTTGAGGGCCTGGTTGGGTAGTTTCTCCGGGGGAAGGTGTGTGTGGAGAGGGGAAGCTTGGAATTTGGCAGGTTCTCTTCAGAGTTGAGTTTAAACATGCAGACGTCCCTCTCCCTCTCCCTCTCTCTCTCCCTCTCCCTCTCACTCTCTCCCACCTCCACTTTAGAAGCAGTTATAAGGCTGATCTCTCCTAGAAACTCAGAGGCATAAAGCTGAATGTTGTCACCCTCAAGGAGAGTAAGCCAAGACGAACATCTTGTTGTCTTCCTGGCCCTCCATCTTCCCTACCTCACCAGACTCAGGGAAATTCTGAGATCAAGGTAGGGGAAGTACAGTGTTCTTCTGGGTTTGGATTGTAGGTACTTTATTTTTCTCTAGCTTCAGGAACAGTTCTTTCTGGCCTTTCTGGTGGCCCTGTCAAGAGCATCCCCTAAGGAGGTCTTAAGACTGGGAGTACCAAACCCTAAATGGGGGGTGGGGAATGAACACTTGGGGAGTCCATAGGGTTGGAGGGTATAGTCTTTGAGGGGGTTCTGAGACCATGTGTAGCTGTAGATATGTTAACTTTTTAAATATTTATTTCACAATATTATTTAATGCCCAGAATATTCATTTTTAGAGTTACTTTAATGAAAAATGTGAAGTACTGGTCACGTGTAGATGAGACAAAAACCGCAATGGTGTCATGGGTTACTGAAGTGGTAGAAATGCTGCTTAATGTCATATTGTGTGTTGAGAACTGAGCTAGTCACTGTGTGGATAAACACAGAAGAATGAGTCCAATTTCTAGTCCTCAAGCACCTCAGAGCTGCCTAAGAGAATTTACATAACACCTGATACAGAAAGCCATAAACAAGACATCTACAGAGAAAAAAAAATCGGCTATGCCTACTTCAGATTGGAAGGGATATTTTTCCTATCAGTGTCAATGCCAAAATTCATTTTAATTCGACAGATATGTCTACCACATTGCATGCAGTGTGATAGCTACTGGATATGAAAAGGCCAGTAAAATAGGGCCTGTTTTAAAGATCTCGCAGTGTAACAAGGGGGCAAACACTAACAAAAAAGCCTAACAAAGGACTGTAAGTGCTGAATTTGACATCTGTACAGAGTGGTGAGCAGAGAGGAAAAAAAGAGAAAGGGGAGACCGTGAAATAAATTGAATGAGTGGCCAAAGAAGGAGAAAGAAAATGAGGAGATGAATGTGAAAAGCTCATATGAATGTGAAAGCTCATAATACACTTAGTAATTCTGTGAAACACTGGGTTTACACTTTGATTCTCACCCATAGGGAATGACCCTGAAATGGTGCCCTGGTGCCCTTGCATGCATCTATATAGGCAACGGTTTGAACTACGGCTAATCTGAGTCCTATAAGAACACCTAGCGATCCCTCAGGAACTCAAGAGATTCGGAGGCCTGAACGAAGCTGCTACAAGGCCATCTCCCACTCACATCCCTATCTTCCATAAGAGGCTGTCAGAAGACAGTTTCTCATCTTGTCCTCAGTTCCAAGGAGAGTGGAAGCTTTCTGTCCTGTGCTCCTCAGAATAGAGCTGTGGAATATTAAAGTCACTTAGCCGCTGTCTAGATTTGGCTCCTCAACAACAAAGTACCACGGAACTTGTGTTGTAGTCTCCTGGCTCCTTTTTTTCTGTGTTACCCTTTTTGACGTGTGGGACAAAGATCACAGGTCACTGACATCTTTGGCTGATGCTCCTCTCACTGTCTACGTAGTAATAAACTGTCTAAATCTATAAGTGACTCATTGCATCTTTTCTGGTCAAATCAGTCAGGCTTCGACCTTGACCTTGACTTGTTTTTATTAATGAGTTTGACAAATGTTGTGCCCAATGTGGGCCTGGTAAATTTATGATGCCCTCTTAGCAAACATGGGGCTGCGCAGGCCAGGTTAGGGCATAAGATAGATGGCCCTGGCATCTGGTAGCATATGCTCTCACTTATGTGGTGGACAAAAGGGGGAAGTAGGGTCCTCCCACTAAGGGATTACATGGGCCATGTTAGGAAAGATAAGATTCCCCACCATCTGGTATTGCAGCCCTTGCCTAAGAAGTGGGCAAGGGGCTCGGAGTAAGTGTCCTCCCACAGGGTCTGTGTGAGTCAGGTTAGGGGATAGGACTCCCAGGGATCCAGGAGTGTTACCCATGGATAAATGTGTGGAGGACAAGTGGCTAAAAGTAAGATCAAAGCCAGTCACTCAAATGATGTCTTGTTATTAAAAGTACATTTGTGAAGGCCCAGTAAATGGCCACTTAAAACCAAAGTAAATGCAAAGATATGCTTACGGTGCAAGTTGTGCCCTCTGTTTCACCCTCTTCCCCCACTCCCTGAGCTTCCAGTTACAGTGTAAATCCAAAAGTGCCTATGTTAAAACTCTTTATTCTATGTTTGAAAAGAAAAGAAAAGAAAAGAAAAGAAAAGAAAAGAAAAGAAAAGAAAAAAAGAAATAAAAACACCTAATAGACTATGGGAAAACTTGCCATGCAGAGAGGAAAAAAAAGTTAAAGTAACTTGTGAGTGAGGTTCAAAATGATTCATTGTGTGAGTAAAATCATATAATTGGCTTGAAATGTGACACATGTTTGAATTTTGAATGTTTATAAAGTATTACAAAATGGTAATACCTCTGGTATCTGAAGTTTTCACTCTATAATGATGTTCTGCTGGTTGACAAATTAAAGGTCTCCTTCTCACTGGCCTTGGCTGCCCACTAGCAGGAGTTACTGATAAGCCCCAACAAAATTCAAGGCCTGCCTGCCAAGTCAATTTTCTTGAAATAACGTCAGCTTCATTGAATCCTTGTGGAAGTTAAAGAAAAAGTGCTGTCTTTTATAAACTAAAAAACAGGCATGTTCCTGATAGAAAATTTGTAATTCCTACAAAAGTTGGCCATTTATCTCACAGTAAAAAGGTCACACTACAGGAGATTTTCGCTGCACCTGTTTTTGACAGGTTGCCTCGATTCTATAAGGCCGCAGTGCCCTTTCAGAAAAAAAAAAAAGGGCAGGTTGACTAGCTAGGAATGGATGAAGACCTTGGTGGGCAGTAGCAGACCTAGTTACTGAAGTGTTTCGGTGACCAGGGGAACAAGTCAACCCTGACCAGCATCCTTGAGAACCTTGATAAGTTGCATCAGTAGTTATAGTTAGAGATAAGAGAAGGGGATACCATAAAGCTAAGAAGAAAACGTATTCCATGGTTGTTGCTCGGCCTTCTGTGCCATCAGGAAAGCAAAAACTATGTCCCTCTGATGAGTGGCCATAATCACAGATAAAGTACTTCCTAGTAGTGAAGAGTAGTCAGATACTCAGAGATATGCTGAGCTCTACTCTTATGAAGACCAGGAAATGTGGGGAATTAGAGATAGGTTTGAACAAAAGCCCAGACTGCAGAGGCTTGGCCACTCTGACTAGCAGATGAGGGAGCCCTGCTAGTTTTCGTGGATGAGAAGGAATGGATATCACTGGGTTACCCAAAGACCAACCCCGTGCTCCAAGCCAGCATGGCCAAATGCATCTCGGCTGATGACATGAGCATGGAAGAAGAACATGTAAAGACTACTCAGAGCTTGCTGCAGTGGGTCTTTACATTCATAATAAAACAGTGGTCTACCTGAGATGAGTTTCTGTCATCTGATAACACACATGGATGAGAGCAGGTAAAGCTGTAACTTCCCTTGGGACCATTGTAACCTGAGCCTGGATTTGTAATGGAGAACATGAGCACTCAGCTGATGAGATAGTCACACAGGGTCATATTGACTGGTTTGTTCAGTTGGTACTACCAGTGTATCAGAGATGATATAAATCTTCTCTTGTGCCCCAGAGATAGCCTGCAGATCCTGTCCAACAGACTGTCAGACTGGAAGCCTGGGCAAACAGCACTAGGAAAATGCCCTTCAGGTTAATGAAGAGGAAAAAAAAACAATTAAAGTTCTAGACCATAGGACCATTTGGACCTGGCTGTTACACCAGGGGGGCTCCAAAGAGGAGATTGATAACTTGTCCATTGTCTTAGTCCATTCAGGCTGTTATAACAAAATGCCACAGACTGGGTGACTTAAACAACAGACATTTATTTCTTACAGTTCTGGTGGCTGGGAAATCCAAGATCAAGGTGCCAGCATGTTCAGTGTCTGGTGAGCACCTGTTTCCTAGTTTAGAGATGGCTGTCTTCCTGCCGTGTCCTCACATGGTGGAAGGGTCAATGGAACTCTCTGGGGTCTCTTTTATAAGGGCACTAGTCCCATTCATGAAGGCTCTACTCTTATGACCTAATCACCTCCCCAAGTCTCCACCTCCAAATACCATCATACTGGGGGTTAGGATTTCAACATATGCATTTTGGGGATGATATAAACATTCAGTTCATTGCACCCATGAAGGAAACTGTCTCACTATCAGACCATGAGAGGACTAAAAACCTTAAAGATCCTGGCTGTAGGAGGGAAGGACCCCCTGGCCAGCTTTGGCACCTACTGTGGATAAACAGGAGGACAACCAAGAAGACCTTGCTGAAGTTTGTGCTGTTTAAATGAGCATTGATCCAACACCTTCAACATCACCAGAGCTTTCCCCCTTCAAGAACACACAGGACTACCACAAAGGCCGAGGTCCTTCCTTCCCTAACAGGGACTGAAGGCCTTGTGCACTGGCCAAAGTGTGTTGGGGTCATAATGGCAACCAAGGTTGCCAAACCCTTTCAACTCTTTTGGACACTGGCACACAAGCCACTGTTGTGGCCAGCATGGTATGCTGAATGATGTCTTCCCCAAAGATGTTCACATCCTAATCCCCAGAACCTGTGAATATGTTACATGGCAAAGGGAACGGAGTAGATTGACTAAGCTGAAAAATTTGAAAAACTAATAGGCTGATCTGGTGCCCTCTGGCCACTCTGTGATCGGTGCAAGCCGAGAACTCTTAACTGGAAGAAATTGCATTGCCATGTCGAATCTGAACCCAAATACACTGAGGCCACCCACCAAGGCAGTGACTAGTCTAACCTGTGCTAACATTAGGGTACAAGCTGTTGGATAGTTTTACCTTCCTGTGAACATTTGTAACCATTGCTTCAATCACCTCTCACCTCTTGCCACCTACTGCTGCTATCTGCCCTTACATGTGGACTTCCCCATACTGTGCCAGTGGCTGGCATTTTTGAGAGTAGTTTGATATTTTCTAATTCAGAGCTCATTTCAAAAGCAGAAAAAGAGAAAAAAATAAGTAAAGTAAGGAAAAGTGTCACTGAAACATAAACTGCACTTTATTGTTTTATATTTTTGTACATACGAGAAATTGAGGGGATAGTGAAACCACTAGCAAGTGTGTTAAAACAATTGGCCATCATTAACTGCACAGTCCTGGAGGAAGAGACACAGTTACCTGATCACCCTGTTAGGGGTTTTCTTATCTGTGGCAACCTTGTCCCTAGTCATTGGGGTTTTCACATTTTTCCCCTCCCCAAACTCCTTTTCCTTGTGCTTCCCCCTGCCCTATATTATCATCTCGTTTGATCACTCTGCAATTGGGAATGATGATCTTCTTTGAATGCTGTTTTGGGTGCAGGGATAGGGCCCGTCAGCATCAAGGCTGAGAGAAGTTAGAACTTACTACAATCCTTTCCCCTGATCTGACCTATTAATAACACTATTAAGGAATTTGAGTAGAGATGGGGAACAGGAACCCAAATGCCCTTCCTCCACTCCTGCCCTGTATTGAATTATGAAGTTCAATTCAGACCTAAAATCATAGTTTTAGAGTTGAAACGGACATTAAGTGATAACTTATCCAACCTGGTTTTTGTGAAAAGGAGAAACGTAAAAGGCAAAAAAGGGTATTATTGCCTGAGGACCCATTAGCTGTTTAGTAGCAGAGCTGGGGGACTGGGTCTCCTAAATCCCCATCAATGCTGTTTTCACTACGGTGGTGTGTCGTTAAAATTTTTTGTTCCTCAATGCCTTTCTTGTGCCTTTTCTGTGCTTACTTCTTCGTGGCTTTTCTCATACTCAGTACTGAGTTTGGTACTCCATTCCTTGGCATCAGGTGGCAGCAGAGTATCTCTTCAGTCACATGAAGGTAAATCCAGATGCCAGAATGGAGGAGTAACTAATTTTTCCCATATGGTCCTGGAGCCAAAGTTCTTGAAGCCCCAGGGTGGATGCAGAGATGAAGTGAGCTTAGAGGTGTCATGGATTCCCTTTATCCTTTCAGCTCACATATCCGCTCTTTACTCATGGTGCTTAGGCTCCGAGGCCTTTAAGGTCATCCCACGGGGTCAGGCAGTTCTTGTCATCTCTCAAAAGATTTAGAGATGTGAAATCCCCTCCCTTAACACATTGGATGTGATTGGTTAATGAACTCTTCATGCCAAAAACACCAATTTGTTTAGCAGTGTTTACACCGTCTCATCCGTGGGCACCAAGTTGCGTTACCTAGCACCCAGTATTAGGGGTCTATGACCAAGACTGTTTCTCAGCTGCCCCACTCAAATCAGAGGCACTTCTGGGTCCAAAGACCTTATGTTTGGACTGAGACCTACGAGGCAGAGAGCAGGAAAGGTAGAAAATGAAAGCAGAAATTCCCCCACAGTCCTGCCATGTCTGAAATGACCCAGATTCATACCATTTGCAAAGCTTGTGGGAGTGAGCCCCCAAAGCAGTTTCCTAAAACTTGAGACTCTCCCAGAGAAGAATTACTGGGGTGGGGGAAACAATTATGTCCTGCACTCACCACCCCTCGGGCCCACAGAGAATAGGAAGTAACACAGGATTATGTGTGGGAGGTGGGTAGGTTAGTGGTGCATGGGGTAGAAAAGCAGGTTGATAAAAGTTTCCTGGTTGGGACATCATTCATAAAGTCAGTTGGCTATGAGCAGCGAAGGTTCACACTGCAAATACAGCGTTCTCATCTCAAAGCAAACTGTGGTTCCAGGAGGACTGTGTGTCCGGGTAAGCAGACCGAAAACAATTTTGTATCACAATATGTCCCTCTGCCCCTGGAACTAGGCTTCCCTCAGCCTCCCAGCCGTGGTAACAGCCACTATTCTCAGCTGACCCGACTGAGTCCATCCGAAAACTCTGTGCTCTTTAGAGAGGCTACGTCTGGTTTCTCTCCAGGGAGGGATTCTGCTCCTCAGAAAAGGATGTCCCTCCTGAAGAAACAGAACCTGTTGCCTCCAGCACAGCTTCCCTTTTGGCCCATTTCAAGCTTGGCCGAGCTGAGGAAACAAATGGAGATTGCCCTGCATTCCCCTCTCCTCCGCCTCAGTATGTCTTTGTAACGTCAGCTGGTGTCATACAAAGGACAAGGGAAGCACGTGCGCGCGCGCACACACACACACACACACACACACACACACACACACACACACACAACTTGTTTTCTGGTCAGAGATTCCCTGAGTGCCTGTTCTCTCCCAAGCCTGTTCAGTGTACCTGTGTTGTGACACTTGGAACTCTGGAGAGAAATGGGGAGGGGGGAGGAGTACCTGTCAGCCCTAAGAATGTTTATCACTCTTTTATTGTTGGGATCTGTTCTTGGGGAGGGTGGGGGTTGGGGCAAACTTGACCTTGTGTCTTCCTCAATAAACTCTCCTTTACACACACACGTGCACACACACACACATTTGAGATGGGGAGATGATGCCAGATTATCCAGATAGGCCCAATGTAATCACAAGAACCATTATAGTCTTTATAAGAGGAAGGCAGGAGGTCAGAGAGGAAGAAGATGCTGTGCTGCTCACCTATAAGATGGAGGAAGGGGCCGCAAGCCATAGAATGCAGGTGGCCTCTAGAAGATAGAAAAGGAAAGGAAATGGATTCTCCCCTGAAGTCTCCAGAAGGGATGTAGCCCTACTGGCACCTTAATTGTAGACTTCTGCTCCCCAGGACTGTAACCGAATAACTTTGTGTTGTTCTGAACCACTGAGTGTGTGCTAATTTGTTACAGCAGCAATAAGAAACTAATACAATCCCCAAGTTACTTTAACTAGACTTGGAGATAAATCTCAGATTTGTCAGTGGACTTCTAAAACCTTGTATGTAGGCCCTTTGGGGCCAATACACACTCAAGTGGTTGTAACATACTTTTGTTGATTTTAAGGGATATCCACTATGGAGAAATACCACAATTAGAACAGTGGCAACGATGTGAATGCACGGCAAGGAGATTATCTGACTTCCCGAGTCTAGTCAGGTAGTTACTGTAAAGCGATAAAGATACCAGGGTGGGAAGTGGAGGTCACAATACTAATCAAGGGCTAATGGAGGCAGAGATGCTTAAAGAAACTATATAATCTTACATTAACCCTGTGTGTTTGGTGAAGAAAGCCAAAGGTATTTGACACCTCACTGTGAACTACTGTAAACTCAATGCTTCAGTAGTCTCCCTCATCCCTGCAGTTCCAGAGAGCATAATGATGGCTGAGTCTATTGTGCAGACTGAAGGATTCTCATGTGCAGTGTTAAACATGGCTGATGCCTTCTTCAGCATTCCACTCGATCTAGATGATTGAAGTCAATTTGCCTTCGTGTGGGTCAGATTAAAACATGTTTACTGTGCTGCCAAGAGGTGATCTAGACTCTCCCACGATTTCTCACATTGGATAGGTTGAGACCTAGAAAAGACTGAAACCTCACCAGAAGTGTTCTAGTGACATTACATGGATGACATTATTCTGATTGGAAGGGCTAAAGACAGCATACAGACTGCCTTAGATAGGTGATACAGTAGGTGAGTGACTAGAGCTGGAGGATTAACCCTAGCAAGAGTCAGTGGCCAGAAACTCAAGTAGTGTTTTTGGTAACCACATGGGCCGATGCCCAGAGAACAATCCCTGAACCTGATAAAGAAAAGCTGATGACCTTAAAAACTCCAACAAACAAAAAGAAGGCAGAACATCTGATAGACTTGTTTAGTATTTGAGGTACATCACACCTCACATGAAGGTCCTGCTCAGTCCATTACATAAAATCACTCAAAAGTGGCCATCTTTGAATGTGGCCCTGACCAACAACAGGCCCTAGAAATTATCTAGCAAGCTGTACAAGCTTCCACTTCAGCTATTCATCTCTAAGGGGGGGGGGCTCAGCTACAAGTGTCAGTAATTGACAATTATGCAGACTAGAGCTTGTGTGACAAAAATATCTGGCCACTAGGCACTGGTGATCCCTGGAGTTTTGGAACCTTCTCTCTTCCCCCCCCCCCACACACAGGCAGCAGGCAACCACATTTGAGCAACTATTAGTGCCTTGTTACAGCAGTGTTGTTATACCCTGATACCCCTACCAAGGGATGGGTCAGAAATGAGAACACCAACAAAGTGGATGTTACCCAACAAGCACCCATTATTGGGTGGATGTGGCATATTCAGGGGAAAAGTGGGCTAGGCATTATAGAGCCTCACAGTAGCATGAAAAAGTGGCTGGTCACCCTCCAGATGAAGCTGTCTCATGCATGTGGTCTCTGCCATCATCTTGGGCTTCTTGGGGCCTTTAGTGCACTCGGGGGGGTTCTGAGGATACCTGACCTAGCTCAGAGATGGGTCAGCTAAGTTCAAGGCCAATGGGGTATACTGGGCTACTGCTGCTATGCAGCCCTGAAGAAAACTGTGTACTACAACTGCACATGGAAAAGGGAGCTCTGCTCAATAGTGTATTTCCATGGTGTTTGCCCTGGAAAACACTCCCACAAATGCACCCTGTTACCTGTTCATTGACTCATGTGCAAAAGCCAATAGGCAGGCAGAATGGTGCCTGGCAGTGGAATGACTAGACAATTAAGGCCCAGACTCTGTAGAGACACAAGTTATATGGCAGCAAATTGCGCAAGACCCACGATCCCTGTTGGCGACCCACAGCCGTATGTTATTTGGCCTATGCAGGAGACAGGTGGATCTTAGAGAATGACAGTGGATCATTGTAAGCTTCACCAGGTGGCGACTCCAATTGTAGTTCAGTTCTTTCGGAGTAGCGCCCCTCTTCATGGGTCACGCTTTGCACCTCACCTTTCAGGGCCTGCTGGGAATTGATTCTAGTTATAGGTCTAGAAGCTGAGAGGGGTGGTGGGGGTAGGTCTTGAGAATCAGCATCGTCTTGCATGGCAGCTGCCTCTGGCGAAGCCATTACAGTTTCCTTAGGCAATGCAGGGTTAATCTTCTCGAACTGGGGTGGAAGGGCCAGGAACACTGGGAGTGTGTAAGCTGCTACCTCTAGGGGTGAGGAGGCTACTTCCATTGGAGATGGGAAGGGCATTTTCACTGGCAAAGCAGACTCAGCAGAATTTAGGGGCTTCATGTCCGGAACTTTATCAAGTTCTTCCCACACGTTCCCATCCCAACTTATAAGATTCCGTTCTTTCCTATTCAGTGCCTTCACTTTAACAGTAGACACCCTGTGAGGCTGGGGATTCAATTCATGTTCTAATTCAGCTGATCACTGAATGAGATTCTGTGTGTGATTTTTCAGCAATCTCAGCCCTGCAGCTGCAGGTGATAAAGGTCTCCTTCAGAACACAGCTAGAAGCTTTCAGATAATTTACATGCTGCTCGACCTGTGAATTCAAATCCCAGAGCCTACCCCTTTGTTGCGTCACTTTATCCAGTACATTAGGAGCAACTAGCCAACCTCATTATGTTCACTAATTTTCAAAAAAAAAATATTCAAAAGTATCATATGTAGTCACCCAGCTCCTTGCTTCTTCTAAGTTGTTGATTAGGAATATACAACACAGGTATTTGGCATATCTCTACTGCCAGATCATGTTATATGTTATCAGTGTACTCTTTACTACTTGAAATAGATTCATTAGCATCTTTAAATCTAATAAGTATCAGAGAGCCAATTCCAGAAACTTTGGACCAAATTGGAAACTCATCTGTAACATCTATTCCTCTAGGGCCACTCTCAGTACCAAAATCTGTATTAGTTAGGGTTCTCCAGAGAAAGAACCAATAGGATATTCGTTCGTTCATTCGTTCGTTCATTCGTTCGTTCGTTTGTTCATTCGTTCGTTCATTCGTTCATTTGTATATTATGAAGAACTGGTTCAAGCGATTATAGAGGCTAAGAAGTCCCACCATCTGCCACCAAGCTGGAGCCCAGGAAATCTCTGAAGGCCTGAGTACCAAGGAGAGTAGATGGTACAGGTCCCAGTCTGAGGACAGGAGAAGACTGATGTTCTAGATCAACCAGTAAGGCAGAGAGGGGACAAATTCTACCTTCTTTTGCTTTTTTGTTCTATTCAGGTCCTCAACAGATTGGATGATGCCCGCCCACGTTGGGGAAGGCAATCTCCTTTACTCAGTCTACCAGTTCAAATATTAATCTAATTCAGAAATATCCTCACAGATACACCCAGAGATAATATTTAGCCAAATATCTGGGTACCTTGTGATCCAGTCAAGTTGACACATATAATCAACCATCACACTGATCAAATTTGCCATATCAAGAAAAGACCACCCGAATACAGTGTCCATCCAGATATAGCACCACACAAGGTATGATCATTTATCTACAATTCAGGACTGGGCCCAAAAAGGAAGCCCTAGTCATTCCAGAACACAAAGCCAAGAATCCAGGCAATTGTACCCAGACTGCCAGCTACACAGTCGAGTGGCAAAGGGAGCTTTGGGCAACATAGCCAGTCTTAGCAAAGAGACTACATAGCCTCCCACCCCACTGAGAGTATATTGTTGGGTCTTGACTTCATAGACACATTTTCAGGGTGTGGCATTGCCATCTCCATCTACTTAGCAAATGGGGACCATACTATTCAATGCCTCTTAGATGAATGTTACATATTTTGATGCTCTAAACTTGTGATTAAACATTGCTACTATCTTAATAGTGAGAAATAACAAACAGTAGGCAGCTATATAGACATTTTCTGGACCTTTTATGCTTCATATCATCCCCAGGCAGTAGTAGGTGGATTGAAGGATAAAATGGACTCTTAAAGGAGAAAATGAAAAAGACAACTGGATAACCAAAGCTCGGCGCCCAGTGGAACACACACTTAAGGTAGGCAGTTTGGGCTCTAAATATGGTCATTCCTCAGAATGGGACTGCCCATTTAAAGAAAATGCTTAAATATGAGGTTGGGAAAGGCAGAGGAGGCCATGATTGGCTGTAAGGAAATCTAAACCACATAATTCACTCTTACCACTCTGTGGTTTTCGACCCCACACCTACTTCTGGGAAATCAGGCTACTAGAACTTGCAAGAAGCAAGATGTTTGGGTGGGAGACTCTAACCTGATGCTTCTTTGGCTATGCTTGCTGGATTTGGGCAATTGTGAATATCAATGATAGTGATCATAAGTATGAGGTTATAACCTCTAAGGTGGTCCTGGCATGACTCACATTCCAGGGGGTGGGAGATAATATAAGATGGTACAAGAAATATAAAGAAGAAAGTATTGAACAACATAGGTACAAGATCGGGGATATGGTTTAGGTAAGACACTGGAACGACTGGAAAAAATGGTGAAGTAACTGCTGCAGGAACTGGTTGTGTCAATCATGTGAAGAGAGAATAATGACCCTCGCTGGTGAGAAGAGACAATCTTTTAACATGGGTGGTCAAGGGTGGAAGGAGAGACCATTAATCTCTCTCTCTCTCTCTCTCTCTCTCTCTCTCTCTCTCTCTCTCTCTCTGTTCTTTTCCACAGTGCTCCCAGTTAACACAGCCTGCCACCATCACTCATAACTTAATTGCTGACTAGGAAAGAATCTTAATTGAAGAACTCTCAGAAACCTCCCAACATCCACTGAGTCCAGAAAGAACAGCCCTCATCACTTGAAACAAAGGACGAGACTAACATTCTGGATGCTGATATAATTCCCTTTAGCCTTATGCTGTTGCTGTTGGACTCTTTTCTATGATTTTGTATATTTAACTGGCTGAGGTCTCTTCTCCAGATGGATCCCATCATCCTACTAGGAGTTACAGTCATGGTCACTCTTGTCCAGTGTTGCCTGAATCAAAAGGAAAAGATTTGGTATAAGACCCTGTCGGTACAATTAATTGAGATATCTGATTGGATGGTGCGATAAAGAGTCTGACTCCATTTTTAAAGGTTATTGTTGACTACTGACATCTTTTAAGCCTTACTCCTCCCTCTTCTTCATCTGCCCACACTTGGGCAAGCTGATAAGAAACCTGAGTGCACCCTCCATTGGAGATGATGACAGTTTCAAACCATGCAGCTCCTACTCATGCATGGGGATGCTCGCCCTGAGTCCGTCCCCTAACCACAATAAAAACTTCAAGCCAATCTCCTTTCCTTACTCCCACAAGACATTTTCAGACTTGGTTGGGAAGCCTGCCCTGCCCCCCCTCAAAATCTTCATTATGTGTGTAATAAACTTTCGAATAGTTTCTTGGTGTTTGTGCAGCAGCATCTAAACCTAATTTTGGGTGGAATTCAATCCTGTGACTTCAGGGTGGACACAACTATTGCCAATGTGACCAAGGTAGTCTAGATGATGACCACCACCCCTAGGGGTCTTTTTACTCACGGCCTGGCTTGCTAACTGGCTCTGTTGTCTGATGGAAACTATGCAATTTGAGCTTCTATTTACTGGCTGGCTTGCCTTTCGAGTTGTCCCTCATGTTTCATTTGCTGAGTTCTACCAAGGTTTTGTTATAGATTTAACCAAACTAAGTTGAAACTTTTGATAAATAATTGGCAGGAACCATAAGTAAGGGCTGGAATGTGGGATTGATACCCTCCTTAAAGTAGCCTTGGGTCATTTTTCTTGGCCCAGGACTCATCTATGTGTGTTAGAATGAATGACGTGTCTCAAATACAGAATAAGCTGTGGCTGACACTAGGCCCAAAAGAATAACTTTTACCCTGTGACCAATTGGCTGTGTATCTCAACTAAGCATTGATCCTCCATTCGATAGAGCACTCATGGGAAAAACTACATTCTGTGTGATACATGTAATATATAGACTGGTCAGGTGGTCACTTGTGTGGAGGAAGAATGAACAGTCACCATTTGAAGAGCAGTAGCTGTTTGAAGTTTTTTTTGAAATGAATTTATTTATTTAAATTAGTTTCAAGTATACAGTACATTGATTAGACATCTATAATGTTCATTAAACGATCCCGCAATTGCTCCCTCTCTCCCCTGGCCCTCACTTAGCTATCATATTAATGCTAACTGCATTCCCTCTTCCATGCTCCCCATCTCCATGCCCAACTATCAACGACTAATTTGCACTTCTTTTACCCTTGACCCCATTCTCCCAGCCTCCCAACCCCACTCCCCTCTGTCCATCACCAAATTGTCCACTATCTTTGTGAGTCTGTTTTTGATTAGTTTGTTCTTTTTGTTCCTTAGATACCGCATATAAGTGAAATCATATCTTTCTCTATCTGACTTATTTCACTCAGCCTAATAACCTCTAGTCCATCCATGTCGTTGCAAATGGTAGGATTTCATTTTTTTTAAATGGCTGAGTAATATTCCATTGTATATATGAACCGTAATTTCTGTATCCAATCGCCTGTTGATGGGCATTTAGGTCGCTTCCATATGTTGGCTATTGTAAATTGTGCTGCCATGAATATTGGAGTGCATAGATCTTTTCGAATTGTTGTTTTGGTTTTCCTTGGATAAATACCCAGAAGTGCAATTGCTGGGTCAAAAGGTATATCCATTTTTAATTTTTTGAGAAACCTCCATACTGTTTTCCATAGCAGCTGTATTAATTTGCAATCCCACCAACAGTGTATGAGGGTTCCCTTTTCTCTGCATCCTCGCCAACACTTGCTGTTTTTTGATTTATTGATGATAGCCATTCTGACAGGTGTGAGGTGATATCTCATTGTGGTTTCAATTTGCATTTCTCTGATGATTAGCAACCTTGAGCATCTTTTCATATGTCTGTCAGTCATCTGTATTTCCTCTTTGGAGAAGTATCTGTTCAGGTCTTCTGTCCATTTTTTAATTGGATTGTTTTGTTGTTGTTGTTGTTGAGTTGTGTAAGTTCTTTATATATTTTGGATATTAACCCCTTATCAGATGTATCATTAGCGAATATCTTCTCCCAAACAGTCGGTTGTCTTTTTGCCTTGTTGATGTTTTCCTTTGCTGTACCAAAACTTTTGAGTTTGATGTAGTCCCATTTGTTTATTTTTTCTTTCGTATCCCTTGCCCGAGGAGATATATCTGAAAAGAAATTCCTGTTGGCAATATCAAACAGTTTACTGCCTGTGTTTTCTTCTAAAAGTTTTATGGTTTCGGGTCTTAGGTTTAAATCATTAATCCATTTTGGGTCTATTCTTGTATATGATATAAGAAGATGGTTCAGCTTCTTCTTCTTCTTTTTTCCTTTTGCATGTATCTGTCCAATTTACCAACACCATTTATTGAAGAGACTGTCTTTACCCCATTGTATATTCTTACCTCCTTTGTCATATTAAGTGAACGTATAGGGATTGGATATATTTCTGGGCTCTCTATTCTGTTCCATTGATCAACGTATCTGTTTTATGCCAGTAGCAATCTGTTTTGATTACTGTAGGCTTGTAGTATAGTTTGATATCAAGTTGTGGGATACCTTCAGCTTTGTTGTTCATTTTCAAGATTGTCATGGTTATTTGAGGTTTTTTACGAATCCATATAAATTTTAGGATTATTCGTTCTAGCTCTCTGAAAAACGCCATTGGTATTTTGATAGGGATTGCATTGGATCTATAGATTGCTTTAGGTAGTATGTCCGTTTTAACAATGTTGATTCTTCCTAACCATGAACACGGTCTATGCTTCCATTTATTTGTATCTTCTTCAATTTCTTTTTTCAATGACATAATTTTCTGAAAGCAGGTCTTCTACTTTCTTGGTTAATTTGCTTCCCAGGTATTTTACAGTTTTCGACACAATTGTAAATGGGATTGTTTTCTTAATTTCTCTTTCTGAAAGTTCATGGGTGGTGTATCAAAATGCCACTGACTTCTGAATATTTATTTTGTAACCTGCTACTTTCCTGAATTCATTGATCAGTTCTAACAGTTTTTTTGGTGGAATCTTTAGGGTTCTCTATATGTAGTATCATGTCATCGGCAAATAACGAGAGTTTTACTTCTTCCTTTCCAATTCGGATGCCTTCTATTCCTCTTTCTTGTCCTATTGCTGTGGCTAAGACTTCCAATACAATGCTGAAGAGGAGTGGTGAAAGTGGGCATCCTTGTCTTGTTTCTGATTTTATGGAACATGCTTTTAGCCTATCCCCATTGAGTATGATGTTAGCCATAGGTTTGTCATATTTGGCCTTTATTATGTTGAGGTATGCTCCCTTTATTCCCACTTTGCTGAGAGTTTTTTATCATAAATGGATGCTGGATTTTTTCGAAAGCTTTTTCTGCATCTATCAATATGATCATGTGGATTTTATCTTTCAATTTTTTAATGTGGTGTATTAGATTAATTGATTTGCAGATATTGAACCAACCTTGCATCCCAGGAATAAATCCAACTTGATCATGGTGCATGATATTTATAATGTGCTGCTGAATTCAGTTTGCTAATATTTTGTTGAGGATTTTTGCATCAATGTTCATAAGAGATATCGGCCTATAGTTTTCTTTTTTTATAATGTCTTTGTCTGGATTTGGAATCAAGGTAATGGTGGCCTCATAAAAGGAGTTAGGGAGCCTTCCCTCTTCTTGAATTTTTTTGGAATAGTTTCGAAATAGGTGTTAATTCTTCTTTAATGTTTGGTAAAATTCGCCTATGAAGCCATCCGGTCCAGGACTTTTGTTTTATGGGCAGATTTTGATTACTGATTCTATTTCATTGGTGATAATCGGTCGGATCAGATTTTCTGTTTCTTCTTGACTCAGTCTTGGAAGATTGTATGTATCAAAGATTGTATTCTTTTCTTCCAAATTGTACATTTTTTGGCATACAATTGCTCATAGGATTTTCTTATAATTCTTTGTATTCCTGTGGTGTTTGTTGTCACTTCTCCACTTTTATTAATGATTTTATTTATTTGAGTCCTCTCTCTTTTTTCCTGGATGAGTCTGGCTAAGGACCTGACAATTTTGTTTATCCTTTCAAAGAACCTGCTCTTGGTTTCATTAATCTTTTGTATTGTTTTTCTAGACTCTATTTCATTTATTTCCACTCTGATCTTTATTATTTTCTTCCTTCTATTCACTTTGGGCTTTGTTTGCTGTTCTTTTTCTACTTCTTTTAATTGTAACATTAGATTGTTTATTTGAGCTTTTTCTTGTTTCTTAAGGTATGCCTGTATTGCTATGAATCTCTCTCTTAGGACTGTTTCACTCTGTCTTATAAATTTTAAGTCGCTGTGTTTTCATTTTCATTTGTCTCTAGGTATCTTTTGATTTCTTCTTTGATCTCATTAATAACCCATTCATTGTTTAGTAGCATGTTATTTAGCCTCCATGTGTTTGTGTATTTTCCAGTTTTTTTCTTGTAGTTGATTTCTAGTTTCATACCATTGTGATCAGAAAAGACGGTTGATATGATATCAAGTCTCAAATTTATTGAGACTTGATTTGTGTCCTAACATGTGGTCTATCCTTGAAAATGTTCCATATGCACTTGAGAAGAATGTATATTTTGCTGCTTTGGGGTAAAATGCTCTGAACATATCTATTAAGTCCATCTGTTCTAGTGTATCTTTTAGGCCCATTGTTTCCTCGTTGATTCTTTGCCTGGAAGATCTGCCCATTGGTATCAATGGGGTGTTAAAGTCTCCTACTATGAGTGTGTTTCTATTGATCTCTCCTTTTATGTTGGTCAATAATTGCTTTATGTATGTAGGTGCTCCTATGTTGGGTGCGTTTATGTTTCCTAGGTTTATGTCCTCTTGATTTATCGATCCCTTTATTATTATGTAATGCCATTTTTTTTTTTAATCTCTTGTTATAGCCTTTGTTTTAAAGTCTATTTTATCTAAGTATTGCTATCCTGGCTTTTTTTTTTTTTTTTCATTTCCATTTGTGTGAAATATCTTTTTCCATCCCTATATTGTTAGTCTGTGAGTGTTCTTTGATCCGAAGTGTGTCTCTTGTAGACAGCATATGCATGGGTCTTGTTTCCTTATCCATTCAGTGACCCTATATCTTTTGATTGGAGCATTTAATCCATTTACATTTAAAGTGATTAATGATAGATACATTGTTACTGTCATTTTATTATTTGTATTTGTTATTTCTATTTTCTGTTTTACCCCTTCTCTTTTTACAGAAGACCCTTTAACATTTCTTGTAATACTGGCTTGTTGGTGATGAATTCCTTAAGCTTTTGTCTGTCTGGGAATCTCTTTATCTCACCTTCCATTTTAATCGAAAGCCTTGCTGGATAGAGTATCTGTGGTTGTGGAATTTTGTTTTTCATAACTTTGAATATTTCTTGCCATTCCCTTGTGGCCTGCAAAGTTTCCATTGAAAAGTCAGCAGACATTCTTATGGGCATACCCTTGTAAGTAACCAACTTCCTTTCTCTTGCTGCTTTTAAGATTCTTTATCTTTGATCTTTGGCATTTTAATTATGATGTGTCTTGGTGAAGGTCTGTTTGAATTCCTCGTGTTTGGAACTCTTTGTGCTTCATGAACTTGTATGTCTAATTCCTTTGCCAGGTTAGGGAAGTTTTCTGTCATTATTTCTTCAAATAGAGTCTCAATCCCTTGCTCTCTCTCTTCCTCTTCAGGTACTCCTATCATTCAGATATTTTTACACTTCATGTTGTCCCAGAGGTCTCTTAAACTATCCTCATTTTTTTCAAATTCTTTTTTCTTTTTGTTGTTCTGATTGAGTATATTCTGCTACCTTGTCTTCCAATTCGCTGATTAGATCTTCTACTTTGTCCAATCTACTGTTGAAACCTTCTAGTGTATTCTTTATTTCAGTTATTGTATTCCTCATTTCTGTCTTGTTCTTTTTTATGGTTCTATGTCCTTTTTAATGCTTTCTATCTCTCTGTTGAGGTTCTCATTGTGCTCAGCCATTCTCCTCATAAGTTTGTTGAGCATCCTTATAACCATGATTTTGACCTCTGTTTCTGCTCGGTTGCTTGCCTCCATTTCATTTAGCTTATTTTCTGGAGTTTTCTCTTGTTTCGTTTGTGGCATGTTTCTTGTTTTCTCATTTTATTAGACTCTCTGTGTTCATTTCTATGTGTCAGGAATATTTGTTTTGTCTCTCAGCCTTGGCCAGATGGCCTAATGTGGAAGGTGTCCTGTGTGGCCCAGTGGCACACTCTCTCTGATCTCTCGTGCCGGGAGCTCTGGACATGATCTTCGTGTGGGTTGTGTGTGTGATATTCTGTTGTCGCCAAGCCTTTATTGTTGTTAGTAGATCAGTGGGTGGGATTAACGTTCAGGCTGACGAATTGTGGGAATTGGCTGCATCCACAGGATAAGAGTTTCTGTGTGTGGGCTGACCCCACTGAGTGTGATTTTCCCTAGGAGGCTTGTGTACTTGTTGCAACAACCCTTTGTGTGTACTGCTAATGGGACTAGTAAGGAGTTGCTCTGTTGCGGTCTGGTGCCAGCCTCCAGATGCATTGGTTTTGTGACCCCTTGGGAGGGGCTCCCCCATAGGCCGAGGTCAGCTGCTGCTTTCGATTGCTCAGGACTAGCCGGTGAGAACTACAAAGCGATCCACTAATGGTTGTTGCCTATGCTGGAACTATAGGTAAGTGGAAGAGACAACGCTGTAGGCAGCGGTTGGTTATCCCCTGTTCCTGACCTCGGGCAGTTTAGCAGAGGGACCAGTGCTCCTCAAGGCCTGACACTGCCTATCAGTTGCCTGTAAGTCTCTGCAACTGAACGAGCCTCTGGATGATATGTGTGTTGGGTGGCACAGGGACCCTGGTAGTCTCCTTAGTCTAGTGAGTAAATTTCCCCCTGCCACTGCTGTGTTAGTTTACGTGCCCACACTGTCTCTGTGTCTTGCTGTAAAAGTTTCCACTTGTAGCAGGGTCCACTGCTGCCCGCTACCCCAGAGCAGGAACAGCTGCCTATCAATGTACAGCAGCCACTTTGTGTACTGGATGGGGCAGGAGTTCAGGGAGTCAAGGACTGTCAGGCCAATACAGACTCTTGCCATCCCCTTAAGAGATATTGAAGTTCGTACAGGCAGCAGTGGTCTGTCCACAGCTGTTTTCTTCAGAATGCGCTCACTGTGTTAGCAAAGGTCTATTGCCTGTGCTAACTGGTCAACCCCAGAGCCAAGCAGGGCACAAGAGGCTGCTTGTCAATGGGCTGCAGGCACATTGTGGCTTGGGAGAAGTGGGATCTCAAGGAGACAAGGTTCGTTTGACCAATACAGCCTCTGTTTTGCTGGACTCAGTTTTGTGGACCCAGATCACAGTGAGATCAGCTGCTATCAGGGGTGTTCCCACAGATCTCTGTGCTCCCTGGACACAATATTGCAACTCTTGCAGGCAGCAAAGGTCTGCCTGCCATTGATTTCTGTGCAGTGCCCACCCTATGCTAGCCAAAGTTTGTTGCCCGTGGGGATTAGGAGATCAGGGAAGAGGAAGGGCAGGGCTGTCAGTTCACTGTGAATGGGCCACATGGGCAATTTGTGGGTAGGGCGGGGCGGAGTCTCAGAGAGACAATGGCAGTCAGATCAATACGTTCCCAGTCTTGCTGCAAATTTGGTAACTGTCGTGAGTTCCCACAGACAACCCAGATCACAGCAAGACCAGCTTCTGTCTGGGACTGGCCCACAGGTCCCTGATATTTGCCCACGTTCATGTTGGCAGTAGCGATCTGCCTGACCCTATCTCTGAAATAGGGCTCACAGCGCTGGTCGCCTGCTGGGTATGTAAATGTGGCTCACAGGGATGGCCACTATTGCTGGGATTAGAAACGCTGCTCACAGAGATGGCTGCCTTGCTGTGAATAATTGGCTTTCAGTCATTCGGAGCAGGGCTTGGCAGCCATCTAGGAACAACTGCCCCAGGCAAACTGCAGGTTAGGCTGAGCTGCCCCCAGACCAGCACTTCCTAATGGCTCTGTGGGAGGGGTCTGCACAGTCAAGCTGGCATGGTCTGTAGGTTACCCTGTAGGAGGGCCAGACTATGGCACAATGGTGGCTTTTCCAGCCCTCATTCTGATGCCAGGTAATGGAGCCATTTTCAGAATGAATCCTGTTCAAGCCCCTGACCCACTACCGGTGTCCTGGGCGAGTGTCCGCAGGTCAGAAAGCCTTTGTGCTGGTCCTTCGAAGGGACGTCTAGGGGCTCAGTCGCCTTCCATCTCACCCAGACGGCTGGAATCCCATCTAGTTTCTACAGTCAGAGTTATTGGAATCTCTTCTTCCCTGGGCTGGGACCCTGTGCTGAATAGCCCCCAGATGAGACCAGGATGCCCCTCTCCTTCAGGGGAGCCTCTGCAGCCTCGTTGTCCCTCCTGCGAGTGTGGGTCCAGCCTGAATCGTGACTTTGCCCCTCCTACTGGCTTCAGCGTATCTCCTTTATATTATCAGATGTAGGTGTTGTGATAAGCTGGACTTCAGGTGATTCTCCGCGTTGATTATTTTATAATTTGGTTGTAATTTCAATGTGGTCCTGGGAGGAGACAAACCCTGCTTTTACCTAGTCTGCCATTTTCCGGATCCTTTTTGAAAATTTGAATTGTTGAGGTCCATAATCCTAAAGACAGATGGCTCACTAGGACTCTACAAAATTCTTTTGATCCTGCTGCCGCTTATGCCTGTCACCAAAAAAGGTCCTGATTCTGGGGATACAATGAAAAACAATGCCAATTACACTCCTGTAACATACCAAGAAATTAATTCAAACCCACCTTAAGCCCAGGGTCCTTAAACCCTAAAAAGCAAATATCGCCATGCGGAAAGCCCTTAACCCTGATGATACCAATCTGAGGTTCTTCAGATAAAAAAAATATATATATCTATATAGGGTAGGGAGAATGTCTTCAGTGTATGCAGAGAGAGAGAGAGAGAGAGAGAGAGAGAGAAACATGATACATAGGAAGAAAAAAAACTGAAATGAAGGTCCAGAATCTGACCCGGTTGGAAACTCAACACTTACTAAATGAATTTGAAGAAGAGAAAGGTAAAGGGCACTGATTGGCTATTGTGCTTCTATGACAAAGGTACTGAATTAACTTCAGCAACTGCTGAAATGCAAAATTGGCAAAACTTGATGGTCTCAATCAATTCTGGGGTTCAAATTGCAGTTATACTGGGGATCTCACCGATTTATACATCTTGTGATGGATAATTTTATGTGTCACCCTAGGGGATGTTTTTGGATAAGATTAACTTAAAATCAATAAACTTCGAGTAAGCAGACTGCCCTCCATAATGTGAGTGGGCCTCATCCAATCAGTTGAAGGCCTGAATAGAACAAAGACACCATCCTCTTTGAGCAAGAGGAATTTCTCCATCAGGCTGCTGACCCATTCCTTATGATAAATCTTCATGTACCTATCTCCATCTATATCATCTGTCCATCTGTCTGTCTATCCATCTATCTATCTATCTATCTATCTATCATCTATCTATCACCTATCTACCTACCTATCTGCATATATCCTATTCTGTTCCTCTGCAGAACCATAACTAATATAGATTTTGATATCAAGGGTTCTAGAACATAATCTCAAGCATGAATCTTCTGAATTAGTTCTAGAGTTTCTGGAATTGGTTTGCTAATTTGATTAGATTTAAAGATGCTAATGACTCTATTTTCAGGAGTAAAGAGAGCACTGATAGTCCATGGCATGTTCCCACAATAGCGATAAGCAGAAGAACAACATTGGATACCCTAATAAAACACTAATAAGAATCAAGGAATTAGGTGAACATGCATATGACACTTTCAAATATTTTTATCAAACTAACAAGTAAAATAATATTGGTTGCCCATTCCTAATATTTCTGGATGAAGTAGGGAAAGATAGGAATGATTTCAAGAGTTCAAATTCCCAGCTCAAACTCCACATAAGTGACCTGAAACCTTCTATGTCTGCCCAGAAAGAGACCTTATCTTATGTAGCCACGGGGCTGAGATTACTGAAAACCAAACACACACTGTTATTCTGTGAGGGGCTGAATTACAACACAAGTTGAACTCCCAGGCTTGCAGGGTGTCCACTGCTAAAATGAGGGCATTGACGACAAAAGAATGGACTTCTGAAAGTTAGAATGGGGATATGTCAGGAGACTCTAATGAAGCTGGAGACATTGGGCCCCTAAATTGTGATGAGTTTTCTTTGTCAGTAGAAGAAGCTGCTCCACCTCTGTCTGAGGAGATTAACCCTACATTGCCTAAGGGAACTGTAACAGATTCCCTGGGGTTTGTCGTCCTACAAGATGTTGCTGATTCTCATCAAGACCCCCGCTTTTTGCTTCTAGACCTATAACTAGACTTCAAGTCCCAGCAGGCCCCTAAAGGTGAGGTCCAAAGTGTGACCCATTAGGAAATGTGTTGCATTCCAAAAGAACTACTTGAGTTTTCTAAATTACATAAGCAAGAATCTGGGGAACATATGTGGGAATGGATACTAAGCATGTGGAATAATGGTGGAAGGAACCCAAAGTTGGGTCAGGCTGAATTTATTGATATGGATTCACTAAACAGAGATTCTGTATTTAATGTTGCAGCTTGAGGAGTTAGAAAGGGCTCTAAAAGTTTAATTTCTTGACTAAGACATGGACTAGAAGGTGGCCCACAGTGAGTGAACTAGAAATGCTGAACCTGCATTGGTTTAATGTAGAGGAAAGGATCCAAAGTCTTAAGGAGATTGGAATGTTAGAGTCATTTAAGACTTACTCACCCAAACTGGGAGGGTACTGAAGCCATAACTTTCAGCAATACTATGACAAAGAAATTTGTGAGGGGAGCCCCAGAATCCTTAAAGAGAAGAGCTCTGTGATTCCTCTTCTCTGTAGGCCAGACCTCACAGTAAGAACTGCAGTCACTGAATTGGAAAACCTAAATGCACTGGGAGTAATTGGATCCAGGAGTGTCAGGAGCCAAGTGGTGCCACTCATTCACCAAAGGCAAAATGGACGTGGTTACT
>CM053505.1:32718380-32745417 GCA_028627145.1 Eidolon dupreanum | reverse complement strand
AAAAAAAAAAAAAACAGAAGATCATGTCCTCTTAATCAATTCCTAGTTTACAGAACCAGAACCCCTTAAATGAAGGAGAGACCAGATCTATTTGAGGAAGGACCCTGGTATGCTACTGAAAATTTATTCCGTTAATCTTTCTCCCAGTCTTTCCTATAGACCTGCAGCTCTTTGTCAGAGTAACTGTGCATTGGTTAAAAGAAAATAATCAGACTTTTCAGGAACTACAGGACACTGGCTCTGAACTGATACTAATTCCAAGATGTCTCTGTGGCCCACCAGTCAGAGTAGAGCGTTATGAATGTTAGGTGATCAATGGAGCTTTAGTTCAGATGTCTTGCGGTGGGGCCATTGGGCCCCTAAACCCACCCTGTGGTTATTTACCCAGTTCTGGAATGAATAATTAAATAGATATACTCTGTAGTGAGCAGAATACCCACATTGGCTCCCTGACCTGTGGAGAAAGGGCTATCATGGTGAGATAGGCCACTAGAGATGGAAGGCACTAGAACTACCTTTATCTAGGAAAATATTAAGCCAAAAGCACTACTGTATTCCTGGAGGGATTGTAGAGATTACTGCCACAATCAAGGAGTTGAAAGATACAAGGGTGATAATAACCCCAACAATCCTATTCAATTTGCCTATTTAACCTGTGCAGGAAACACGCAGATGGCTCTTGGAGAATGACATTTAATTACTATAAGCTTAAACAGGTGGTGACTCCTATTGCAGCTACTGCTCCAAATGTGCCTTCATTGTCTGAGTGAAGTAACTGTTCTGTAGCTATTATCTTGGAAATGCCTTTTTCTTTATACCTGTCAATATGCTTTTTCAGAAGCAGTTCATTTTCAGCTGGAAAGTCCAATACACCTTCACTGTCCTACTTCAGAACTATATCGATTCTTTCAGCTCTATGTTATAATTTTGTTACCTGGGATCTTGTTCACCTTTATCTTCTATAAGATTCTATAAGATATTATACTCATTCATTATAGTGATGACATTGTGCTTCTTGGACCCAGTGAGCAAGAGGTAGCAACTACTATTGACTTATTGGTAAAACATTTGTGCGCTAAGAGAAGGAAAATAAATATGATCAAAATTAAAGGACCTTAAACATTAGTGAAGTTTCTAGGGACCAGTAGTATTAAACATGTTGAGATATTCCTTCTAGGGTGAAGGATAAGATAGATATTGCATTTGGCATTTCTACAACAAGAAAGAGGAACAATGCCTAGTGGGCTTCTTGGAATTTTGGAGGCAACATATTTTGTATTTGAGTGTGTTACTTTGGTTCATTTTCTGAATGACCCAAAAAGCCACTATTTTTGAGTGGGACCCAGAACAAGGGAAGGTTCTGCAATAGATCCTACAATAGAAAGCTGCTGTGCAATTTGTTTGCCACACTTTGGCCATATGTTCTAGCAGATCCAATGGTGCCTAAAGTGTCAATAACAGATAAGAATGTGGTTTGGAGCCTTTTAAAGGCCTCTCTAGATGAAAGATAGCACAAGACCTTAGAAATGAGAAACAGCTGTTGGCCTTCTACTGGGCCTTAGGAAAGACTGACTGCTTAACTATGGGCCACCAAGTGAACATGTGACCTGAGCTACCCACCACACCATACAGTTGGGTGTGCAGGGCAATACTCCATTATGAAATGAAATGATATATACATGATCAGGCATGAGCAGGCACTGAATGCACAAGTAAGTTGCATGAAGTAGTGGCCCAAAAGCCCATGGTCATTTCTCCTGCCACACTGTCATCTTTCTTTCAGCCTGCACCTATGGCTTAATGAAGAGTTCTCTTCAATTAGTTGACAGAGAAAGAGTCAGGGCTGTTTTACTAATGGCTCTGCAGGATAAATGGACACCACCCAATAGTGTACAGTTATAGCACTATAAACTTATTCTGGGACATCTTTAAGGGGAAGTGGTGAAGGGAAATCTTCCACTGGGCAGAACTTCAAGCAACTGGTCATTCTCTTTCCTTGGAAGGAAAATTGAAAGAAACGTCATGGAGAGACAGATATCCCCAGATCTCTCCCCTTGAAACTACATTAAGTTGAACATCTAAAACTCAACAAAAACACCCAAACTGCACACTAGCACACCTGAGTGTGGGACTGCACATAAGAGCTACCAGGTCAGAACCCTGGCGGTCAGGCAGTAGACTGGGAGAAACAAAGAAGCTGCCTCTCCCAGCTGGAACACCCTGCAGAAGGAGGGAGAGGGGTGAAGGTACGGTGAGTTCTCTGAACAGCCTGCCTAACAGAGCTGCGAGCTCCACGTGGCTGGTGGCAGTACTCAGAGTTCAGGGCACAAAACAGAGAAGTGGGGATGGTAGAGAAATGGGGATGGCAGAGAAGTGGGAATGGCAGAGAAACAACAGTTGAATATTAACAGCCATGGTTGCAAAATGTGAGGCTGAGCCACAGGACCCAGACCCCAATCCAGAGGGCCCCTCACCCCATATCCTCCGAGACTGAACACCACGGGGACTCAAGGGATTCTGAGCAAACGTTACCTAAATTGTCGCTAACACTGACACTGACTGAGACTGAGGGTAGCAGCATTATTAACACTTTACATAAAGCAGAGATCCAAAAGTATTAGACACAATCTCCTGGAAATCAAAAGAAGAACACCTTCTTTGCAACAGACTAAAGAGAGACCTTTATATAATAAATCTTCATTCTGGGAAAACAACAGAATACACTTCTATTAATGCCCAGGAAGAGAAATAATCCATTAAATTCCATGAATAATTAAGGAGACAAGGCATCTCAGAAAGAAAGAGAAAAATCTCCAGAAAATAAGCTTACAGACATAGAAATATCTGACTTAAAAGACAGAGAATTCAGGATGGTACTTTTGAAAAAACTCAATAAGATTTGAAATGATTCATATCAACAATTTCAGAAGTTGAAAAACAACTAAATGAACAGAATAAGATCTTTAGCAAGGAGCTTGAAACTCTCAAAAAAAAAAACCAAATAGAACTTCTGCAGATGAAGAACACAAAGCAAGAGATGAAAAATGAAATAACAAGCTTGAGAAATAGAGTCAACCAAATGGAGAAAAGATCAGTGATATTGAAAATAGAAATCTAGAAATAAATCTGAAGGAAGAAGAGAGAAACCGAAGAATGTAAAATGATGAAAGAGAAATACAAGAACTAGCTAATACCATCAGGAGAGGAAACATAAGAATAATGGACATTCTTGAAGGGGAGGAAAAGGAGCAGGGATTAGAACATATTTTAAGACAAATAGTTGATGAGAAATTTCCAAATCTAAGGCATGAACTGGAACTTGGAGTTCAAGAAGCCAACAGAACACCCAACTATCTCAACCCAGAAGGCTTTCTCCAATACACATTGTATTAAATTTATCAAAAATCAACAACAAAGAAAGAATTCTCAGGGCAGCCAGGGAAAAGAAGACCATAACCTGTAAAGGAAAACCAATTAGGTTATTGTCGGACTTCTCAGAACAAACCTTACAAACCTGAAAGAAATAGAATCAAATATTCAAACTATTAAATGAAAGGAACTACCAGCCACGAATAATGTATTCATCTAAGCTTTTCTTTACATATAAAGGAGAAATAAAGACCTTTCCAGACATACAAAAATTAAGGAAATTCTCCACTAAGAGGCACTACTGGAAATATGAAAGTTGTCAGCTTCCCTAAAACAAAATGACAAAAAAATCCCCCACATAATTAGGAGAAAGGAGACTAACAGGCAAATATAAGCAGAAGAGTGCAATCCTTACTAAGAACAGGGCATTATTAGTTTAAACAATAAGAAGAGATTTGCTATAGCAAGATACTAATGAACTTTTACTGTACATAGGGACAAATTGAGACAACAATGACTGAAAAGGGGAAGATTCAAAGATCCAAATTCACAAAGAGGAATGGAGATAAGGCACACGCAGAAGAAAATGGACAATTTTATATATATATAAACTATCCTTTACATATTCGTAATGGTAACCACACACCAGAGATTCAGAACTGAAGTACATAACATAAAACAAGAAGAAACAGAGGGAATACCAACAAAACCCAAGCAAAATAAAGAAAACTGAAATGCAAAGACAAGGAAGCAATGGAAACATCGAGCTACCAGAAAGCAAAAGATAAAATGGCTATAAGAAGACCTCATATTTCAAAAATAACCCAAATCACCAAAAAAAAAAAAAAAAGACAGAGTTGCAGGTTGTATCAAAAAACAAAACCTAACCATATGCTGACTCCAGCAGACACATCTCAGTTCCAAAGAAAAATTAGTCTCAGAGTGAAAGGGTGGGAAATTATATTTCAAGCAAATGACTTTCAGAGAAAAGCAGGAGTAGTGGTACTAATATCAGATGAAATAGACTTCAAAATAAAAAAAAATAAAGAAAGATACTGAGAGACACTTCATAATGATAAAGGGAATCATGCACCAAGAAGACATAACATTTATTAATATCTATGCTCTCAATCAGGGAGCCCCGAAATATGTAAAGCAATTACTAACAGAACTACAGGGAGAAATAGACCTAAACACTATCATAGTATGGGACCTAAATACCCTACTGTCAGATATGGACAGATCATTCAAACAGAAAATTAATAAGGAAATCACAACTTTAAATGACACATTAGACTGACTGGACATAATTGACATTTACAGAGCCTTCCATCTAAAAACAGCTGCTTATACATTCTTCTCTAGTGCACATGGAACATTCTCAAGAATTGACCACATACTGGGACATAGAAATAGCCTCAACAAATATAAAAGGTTTGAAATCAAAATAACCATATTCTCTGATCATACTGCTTTGAAGCTGGAGATCAAATGTGAAAAGAAAGTGAGAAGAACCACAAATACATGGGGATAACACAACATGTTACTGAAGGATGCCTGGATGAGAGAAGAAATAAAGAGCCAGATCAAGAGGTACATAGAAATTAATGATAAGGATAGTACAACATATCAAATCTTTTGGGACATAGCAAAAGTGGTCATAAGAGGAAAGTTCATATCATTACAGGCCAATCTCCAAAAACAAGAACAAGCCCTAGTAAACAACCTAATGCTTCATCTTAAAAAAACTAGAAAAGGAAGAACATATGAAGCCTAAAGTCAGCAGAAGGAAAGAAATAATCAAAATTACAGCAGAAATAAATGAAATTGAAAAAATAAACAATAGAAAAAACAAATGAAACAAAGAGCTGTTTCTTTGAGAAGGTTTATAAAATTGACAAACACCTGGCTAGACTCACTAGAGAAAAAAGAGAAAGGACACAAATAAACAAAATCAGGGATGAAAGAGAGGAAATTACAACTGACATAGCAGAAATACAAAGGATCATGCAAGAATACTATGAAAAAGTATATAATACCAAATTTAATAACCTAGAAGAAATGGACCAGTACTTAGAAAAATTGAATCTTCCTAGACTGAATCAAGATGATCTGGAAAATCTAAATAGACTGATCAGCAGTATGGAAATTGAAACAATCATCAAAAACCTACTAAAAAGTAAAAGTCCAAGACCAGATGGCTTCACCAGTAAATTCTACCAAACATTCAAAGATTTAATACCTATTCTTTTCAAACTCTTCCAAAAAATCAAAGAGGAGGCAATATTTCCCAACTCATTTTAGGAGGCAATATTACCCTGACGCCAAAACTTTGTAATGATAACACACACACACACACACACACACACACACACACACACACACACTACAGACCAATATCTCTCATGAACACAGATGCAAAAATCCTAAATAAGATATTAGTGAGGCAAATACAGCAACATATTAAAAAGTTTATACATCATGATCAAGTGGGCTTCATCCCAGGGGCACAGAAATGGTTCAACATACACAAATTGATTAATGTGATATACCACATAAAGAATTTAAAAAATAAGAAATATGATCATATCAATACATGCAGAAAAAGTCTTAGACAAGATACAGCATCCATTTATGATCAAAACACTTAACAGAGTTTGTATAGAAGGAAGAACCTTACCAAATAAGGGCCATATATGACAATCCCCCAGCCAACATCATACCTAATGGTGAAAAACTAAAAAGCTTCCCTCTAAGATCAGGAACAATGCAAGGCTGTCCACTATCGTCACTGTTATTCCATATAACATTGGAGGTCCTAGCGAGTGCAGTCAGGCAATGGAAAGGTGTAAAACGTATCTAAATAGAAAATGGAGAAGTCAAACTGCCACTATTTGCAGATGACATGATTCTCTATACAGAAAACCCTAAAGATTCCACAAGAATACCACTAGAAATGATAAGAAAATACAGTACAGTTTCTGGATACAAATTCAATGTTAAAAAATCCAAAGCATTCTTATACTCTAATAATGAAGTGTCAGAAAAAGAAGTGGAAAAAAATAATTCATTTTGCAATTGCTACAAAAAGAATAAAATACCTAGGAATGAATTTAACGAATCACGTGAACAATCTATAGAATGAAAACTACAAGATCCTATTAAAAGAAATTGAGAAAGATACAAAGAAATGGAAGATATTTCATGTTCTAGGATTTGAAGAATCAAAATAGTTAAAATGACCACATTACCTAAAACATTACACAGATTTAATACAATCTCCATTAAAATCCCATTGGCATTTTTAAAAGACATGGAACAAAAAATCATCAGTTTCGTATGGAAGCACAAAAGACCCCAAATTGCCAGAGCCATCCTGAGGAAAAAGAGCGAGGCTGGAGGCATTACTCTACCTGACTTCAAATTATACTACAAAGTGACAGTAATCAAAACATCATGGTATTGGCAGAAAACAAAAACACGGACCAGTGGAACAGAATCGAGAATCCAGAAGTAAACCCATATTTATATGGGCAAATAATTTTTAACAAAAATGCCAAAAACATATAGTGGAGAAAGGAAAACCTCTTCAATAAATGGTGCTGAGAATACTGGAAAGCCACCTTCAAAAGAATGAAAGTAGACTACTGTCTATCACCACACACCAAAATTAACTCAAAGTGGGTTAAGGACCTGAATATCAGATCTGAAACAATAAAATGCATAGAAGAAAACATAGGAACTAAACTCAAGGAACTTGGACTTCATTGGAAAGAGGATTTCATGAATTTGGTCTGAAAGGCAAGGGAAGTAAATGCTAAAATAAATGAATGAGACCAAATCAAGCTAAAAAGCTTCTGCTCAGCAAAAGAAACCATTACCAATGTAAAGAGACAACCATCCAAATGGGAATATATATTTTCAAGCTCTGATAAGCAACTTATATCCAAAACCTACAAAGAATTCCTACAGCTCAACAACAACAACAACAACAACAACAACAACAACAAATGATCCAATAAAAAAATGGCAAAGTACCTGAACAGACACTTCTCACAAGAAGACGTACAAATGGCTAACAAACATGAATGGATGTTCAACATTGCTAGGTATTAGGGAAATGCAAACAAAAAACATAATGAGATACCATCTCACCTGTTAGAACAGCTGTTATCAACAGGACAAGTAATAACATATGTTGGAGAGGACGTGGAGAAAAAGGAACCCTTGTACACTGCTGGCGGGAGTGCAGATTGATACAGCCACTATGGAAAACAGTATGAGGTTCCTCAGAAAATTAAGAATTGATCTACCATATGATCCAGCAATCCCTCTACTGGGTATTTACCTCAAAGACTGAAAACTCATATCTGAAAAGATATTTGCACACCAATGTTCATAGCAGCATTTTTCACAGTGGCCAGGACATGGAAGCAACTGAAGTTTCCTATGATAGATGATTGGATAAAGATGCCATGGTACATATATGCAATGGAATATTACTGAACCATAAGGAGAGATGAAATACTGCCATTTACGACAACATGGATGTACCTCAAGATAATCATGCTAAGTCAAATAAGTCAGACAGAAAAAGTTGAAAATCACATGGTATCACTTATATGTGGGATATAAACCTAAAAGCAACAAAGGAATAGGACAAACAAACATAGACCCATGGACATGGATAATAGACTAGTGGTTACCAGAGGGCAGGGGGAGTTGGGAGAGTGAAGTTAAATGGGATAAAAGGGGTCAAATATGTGGTGACAGAAAGAAATCTAACTATGGGAAGTAAACATACCATATAAATATATATGTGCCTTAGTATTAAAATGTATGGGTGAAACCAGATTTCCTTAACTAATGTCACCATAAAAAAATAATTAATTAATTGAAAAAATAAAATAAATAAAAATTAGGGCTTCAAAAAACAAAACTAAAATAAAAATAAAAATGAGCTAAGATTGCAAAAAAAAGTTGAGTAGACATACGATTATATACCAAGTCATGGGGTATGGTCATTGGTTTGGCTGGATGGTCAAGGGGCTTGCAGGAAACAAGAATAGAAAATTGTTGACAAGGAAATTTTGGGAAGAAGTATGTGGATAGACCTCTCTGAATAGGCAAAAATGTGAAGATATTTGTGTCTCATGTGAATCCTCTCCAAAGGGTGACCTCAGCAATGGAGAATTTTAATAATCAAGTGGATAGGATGACCTGTTTTAGGAATACCAGTTAGCCTCTTTCCCCCGCCACCTCTGTTACCATCAGATGAACTCATGAGTAAAGTTAGCAGGAATGGAGGTTTTGTATGGGTGCAGCAACATGGAGTTCTATTTACCAAGGCTAATCTGGCTATGGTCACTGCTGAATGCCCAATCTGGCAGCAACTAAGACCAACACTGAATCACTGATATAACACCATTCCCCAGGGTGATCAGCCAGTTAGCTACTTCATGGCAGGTTGATTCTATTGGGCAGCTTCCATCATGGAAGAGGCAGTGTTTTAATCTTATTGGTATAGACAGTTACTCTGGATACAGATTTGCTTTCTCTGCACATGATGTTTCTGCCAAACCACCATCCATGGACTTAGAGAATGCCTTACCACCATCATGGTATTTTATATAATATTGATTCTGATCAAGGAACTCACTTCACAGCAAAAGAAGTGAAGTGATGGGCCCACATTCATAGAATTCACTGGTTTATCATGGTCTTCACCATCTTAAAGCAGCTGGCTTGATTGATCTGTGTAATGGCTTTTTGAAGACTCGGTTACAGTGCCACCTAGGTAGTGATAACTTGCAGGGCTGGGCAAGATTCCCCAGGAGGCTGTATATGCTCTGATTCAGCATCCAATGTATGGTACTATTTGTTCCATAGCTAGAATTCATGGGGACAGGAATCAAGAGTTGGAAATGGCAGCGGCACTACCAATTATTAACCCTAATGATTGGCTAGCAGAATTTTGCCCCATTTCCACAACCTTCTGCTCTGCTGGCCTAGAAGTCTTAGTTCCAAAGGGAGGATTTCTTCTTCCTTGAGGAGACACAACAATGACTCCATTGAACTAGAAGTTAAGATTGCAACCTGTCCATCTTGGGCTTAACATTTGAACCAAATTTTGAATGGGGTTCATTGTGTATCTTCAGAGTGACCACAGCTGGTGGACTGTATTTGCAGAAAAAATTTCTAGCTGGTTATATAAAAGGAAAGTGGAGTTGTAGGTAAATGGCTCCTCCATTATGGCCTGGTACCCTTGCATGTATAGGCTTAAACTGCAATTAAGCTGAGTCTTGGTTAAATATCTTGTGACCTCACAGAACATGTAAGGCTGCAAAGAACTGCTACAAGGTCATCTCCCACATACATCCTAGTTGCCCCTGGAAGGTCATAATGAAACAGTTTCTGATCACCTACCAGTTTCTGATGAGGGATAGAGTTTTCTGTTCTGTGCACCCCCAAAATAATGCTGCAGCACATAAAAGCACTCAGCTGTGGTCTAGATTTGGCTCCTCAGTAATGGAATATCCCGAAACTTGTGTTTCAGTCAATCAGCCTCTTTTGTTTCTGTATTGTCTTTTGGGATATGTGGGACAAGGACTTGGAGAGCTGGCCCCTTTGGCTATTCTCTCTTGCACTGTGTAATAATATAAGTAATAAACTGTCTAAATCTATAAGTAGCTCATTGTATCTTTACCATTTGAATGGGTCAGATCTTTCCTTGCCTTGTCTTCTGTGTGTTAATTTGTTACCATATAATCTTGATTGCTATCTCTGTTTTTTACTCATAAGATAAAATAATGAAATTAGTATACTCATATTTATTCAAAAGTTTTTACGCTGAATAAATACCGAGGGTTTACCATATCTTGTGAATTATCAAATGCAGCTGTGGGGCCAGTTCAGCACCTGAGGGAATATCTCATAGTACTTTATAAAGCTAAGAAGCTAGGAATAATTGCAACTGGAGATTCTGGAAAAGAGAAGCATGATTTATAGACAAAATACTCTTCCCAATAAAGAGAAATTTGAGTACATATAACAGTCCTATGGTGTCTCATTTTTGTATTTTTCAGTAAACACCTGGTAAAATAATGGCAATATATTTTTGACAAGGAGGTAAGACAATCACTTATATAATAAACACGTTATGAGCACCATGTTCCAGGCTCTGTGCTAGTCTGGGTCCTAGAGCCACAGGACCTCAGAGTTTAGAAAGTAGAGACATTCAGGCTAATAATTATAATTTTGATAAGAAGTATGGAATAGCAAAGTAATGGAGTACCTGGGAACACAAGAATATACCTTACCCCAGAAGATCAAGAAGGGCTTCTTAGAAGCAGTATTGTTTACAAAAGTAGGGGCTATGATTATCCCCATTTTAAAGACCAGAAAATTGAAGATTAGAGAAGTAAAGTAACTTGGTAGAGTCTACACAGCTAATAGATGGTCAAGCCATGGCTCTTTGGACTCCAAACCACTATTTGTTTTAATTTAAAGCCACTACCTACATTTCTGTTCCCCTTGGCTCTGTTTGCCTCCAGTTTATTTTAAAGCTGCTAAACTTAGAGTAAACTCAAGTTACAAAGCAACTTCCAGGGGTGAGACTGATGAAAAATTTTCTGGAATTTTTCTTTCTTCTAACAAGGGAAGCTTGGAAGTGAAAGCTCTGCCCAGCTGTGGGTAGTAAAAGGCTCTGAGGTAAATCTTTTATCTTCCCTTTTCCAGGAAACAGTTGTTTCTGGGGAACTACTTACTCTTGGGATTGGAACACACTTAGAGAGCAGGAGTGGAATGGGCAGCTTCAGCTTCACAACCTTCATACTTAAGAAGGTGTTCATCTTCCCTGGAAGGGGCCTCCAAGGTTGTTTTCACTTTGTTCCTGCTCCTTTTTAACACACAAAAAATGTCAGGACAGACCCCATGTTTGTTGAATTCAGCACAGCTTCCACTGTTGATTTCACTGACTAATGCAGAAGGCTTTGGCCTTTACAGAATTCTAAGCATAGTCCAAAACTGAAGGAATATCTGCAATCTATGGAACACAAAATAGTTCCCTGCAGTCAGGAAGGTTGACCACTCATTTTCATGTTTCACTTACCTTCAAATATAACTTTAAAGTTAATGAATGTACAACTAACAAGTCTGCAGCCACGCCACTATTTCTCTTAAAAAAAAACTTCAAAAGTGGCATTTTGTTGATTTTTATAAAATTTTGTAACTTACTCCCTGGAGACGACACTCCTTTTTCACATTGATATGAACTAGACTGTAAGTGTTGTCAAAAATTCTGCTCAACAAAAGAATCTATTCCCTATTTCTAATAGATATAAATAAGAATTTAACTATAGGAACTATTTCAATAAGCCAAACTAAGAGAAAAAAGCTCCTAACACTGGCCTGTATCAAGGGTAACACTAACCACTCCAGGGTATGTTGCTCTCTTTTTTTTGGAATTTGATCTTTTGGGCAAGAAGTGGCACCCCAGAGGCAACATTTTTCTAAACAATCTATTTTTTTCCTCCTCTTCTTTTAACTCTGTGCCTTATATATTAGCTTCCTCCCCCTGTTTTCTCATTTTATTTATTTTTTGCCAATAGTAATTATTTATTTATTTTTTTTCAATAAGTTGACATACAAATTATATTAGTTTCAGGTGCACAACACAGTGATTAGACATTTATATAACTTACAAAATGATAACACGATAAATCCAGTACCCATCTGACAACATACATAGTCAATATTACTGACCTTATTTCCTATGTTGCACTCTACACCCCCATGAGTATTTTGTAACTACCAAATTATACCACTTAATCCCGCCTCTGTTCACTCATCCTTTCACCTCATCCCCAATCTGGCAACCATCAAAATGCTCTCTGTATCTATAAGCTTGTTTCTGTTTAATTTGTTCATTTATCCTGTTCTCTAGATTCCACATATAAATGAAATCATATGACATTTGTCTCTTTCTCTCTCTCTGACTTACTCCACTCAGGACAATACCCTCTAAGTCCATCCATGTTGTTGCAGATGGTGAGATTTCATTCTTTTTTTATGACTGAGTAATATTCCATAGTGTAGATGTATCACCTCTTTATCCATTCATCCACTGACAGATACCCAAGTTGCCTCCATATCTTGGTTATTGTAAATAATGCTGCAATGAACATATGAATGCACACATCCCTTCAAAGTAGTATTTAGGTTTTTTTTTCGGATAAGTACCCAGACATGGGATTACTGGGTCCTTCTTTGTCTCTTGTTATAGCCTTTGTTTTAAAGTCTATTTTGTCTGATATAAGTATTGCTACACGAGCTTTTTAAAATTTCCATTTTCATGAAATATCCTTTTACTTTAATCTATGCATATCTTTTGATCTGAAGTGAGTTTCTTGTAGACAGCATATGTATGGATTTCCTTTTCTTGTCCATTTGGCCACCCATGTCTTTTGATTGGAGCATTTAATCCATTTACATTTAAACTAATTGTTGCTAGGCTGTTGTGCAGGGGCTGATCCTATGGAGCAGAATTTGCTTTAGAAGGGCTCTGGTGACTGCCCAGTCTGCCCTTTGGGTTTGTTGTTTGTGGATGTGGTTGGGTAGTGCTCTGGTCTGAAGCTGGCCACTGGGTGTGTTGGTTCTGGGGCCTCTTGGGAGGAGCTCTGTTGCAGGCCAAGGTCAACTGCTGCCTGTACTATTGTTCGGGGTCACTTGGTATGAGCTACAAAGTGACCTGCAGATGGTTGCCTCTTGTGCTGGGCCTGGAAGTGCCTGGGAGAGGCTAAACTGCAAACTGAGGCCAGCTACTGATGGTGCCAGGCTTGGGGCTGCTTAGCAAGAAGTACAGGGCAAGCCAAGACCAGATGCTGCTTGTTTGGGGTTTTGTAAACTTTTGAAAAATTTTAGGAAAGTTCACAGCATGAGCCAAGACAGCCTATGTGTATGGAAACACCACTGGAAGAGGCTTGGATGGGCCCAAAAGTTGCATGGGACGGGGTCTCAGGGAATCACCAGGGCAGGGAGAACAGTCTCAGCCAGACTGATGGAGACTCAAATATGGTGCCCACCTGAGTCTGCATGCTGGGTCAGGGGAGGGCTCAACAAAGGAACAATGGCTTCTGCCAGCACTTCTGTCTGGGAGAAAGGTGCCCCTCTAGCTCTCACCCTGAAGCTAGACAATTCACATGTCTCTGGCACCTTTGGAGTTGCTACCACAGCGCTGGAGCTCAGAGTGAGTGAGTCTGCACATGGCCCTTTAAGAGTAATGCCTAGCACTGTAGGTGCCCTCTGTCTGACTCAGCCATGATCTCTGCTGGTTTTTACAGCCAGAAGTTTTGGGGACTTCTCTTCCCAGCACTGGTGCTCTGGCTAGAAATCCTGGTATAGGGCTGGGAGCCCTCACTCGGCAAGGGGTACCTCCACAGCTGAGCTATCCCTTCTAATTCTCTACCACCACATGTGAGTTGGAGGCCAGCCCATCTGCATCTCCACTCCTACCAGTCTAGGTGTGACTTCTCTATATCCTTAGTTATGACTTATGTTTAGCTAATCTTCAGATAATTCTCATTGTCCTATAGGCTAGTTTTAATTTTGATGTGGTCATGAAAAGAGGCTAGCACTGTGTTTATCTACTCTGCCATCTTGACAGGAAATCTTATATTAGATTTAGTAAGAACTCTGATAACTAGTTTTATTAACTTTTTATTATGGAAAACGTCAAAGATACAAAAGTAGAGAAACATGTATAACGAACTATCATTTAACCATCACCCAGCTTCAACAATTATGAAGTCAAGGCCAATCTTGTTTCATGAATATCTCTAATACACTTAACATCTAGACTAATTATTTTAAAGCAAATTTCAGACTTCATTTCAACAGTAAATGTTTTAGAATGTTATGTATCTCTAAAAGATAAAGACTCTTGTTTTCAACATAACCACAATACCATTATCCAAACTAATACTAAGTCAATTTTCAAATTATCCAGATTGTCTCATAAAAGTATTTATTTTACAGTTTGGTCAAATCAGGATCCAGAAAAGATCCATCTATTACAATTGGCTGATATGTCCCTTAAGTTTCTTTTAATATATAGGTTCATCTTCCATTTTCTTCTTTCATTCATTTATTGAAGAAACTGTCATTTGTCCTGTATTTTCCTATAGTCTGGATTCTGTTGATATCATCTCTGTGGTATAAAATGTTTCTATATTCCCTGTATTGTCTATAGATTAGGAGTTATGTCTAGAGGCATAGTCAGATTTAGGTTCAAAATTCTGGCAAATATATTTCATAGGTGGTATAGTACACTATCATCAGGAGGCACATGTCTCAGATGACAAAACATTTGAGTAAGAATTTTTGCTAATATCTCACAGCTGCCTTTAAACACTTATGTGACACTTGATATACAAAAGCCACATGTATGTTAGATAGCATTTATTGTACTAACACCAGATTAGAAGGTGAATGCTTTACCACTCAGTGTCATTACAAAGTATTTAGACACAACTTCAGTGATGTCCACTGTATTTCAAGTGATGTCTTGTGGACTAAATACATAAAAAGACTAAGGAAACAAGGTCCTTGCATTCAATGTCACATAAGCTGGTTGGAAATACAGACACATAATCATAAAAACACAAAAAAGGCCATAAGTGCCAAATTAGAAGTCTGTACAGATACAGTGGTAGTGCAACAATCAGGAGAATCTTCATTGTAATAAAACGGGAAAGAAGTATCCAAAAGCATAGGATGAGCTGTGTTCTTGAGTATGAAAGAGCTCATCTGTACTTCACAATTTTATTCCTCATTGGGTTCACACACTCAATTCTTTCAACGTAAATCTGAAAGAAAAAAAATCTCATATAGCTTTACTGGTTCATCAATTCTTCTAGTCAACAAATATTTATTGATGGTCTACTATGGTTCATTAACTACTTTGTATTGGAAAAGCCTTCAGTGAATTATTCAATGCAGTTCCACTGTGAAGCTAGATGAGAGCCTGAAGGAGTAACAGATTGTCCCAGCTAACATATGAAGCTAAGAAATAAATCAAGAATACACATCTCTAATCTATGGATCAACGACAAATGTCTTCAAAATTTAGCCACAATTCTAGAATCTGAGGATATGAGAATTTGGGGTGGGTCATAGTCCTCAAAAAGTTCATAGTCTAACAGGCCAATAGTCATTCAGAAAGATTGTAACACTAGAATGATAATGAAAATATTTTATGTTTTGCTTGGTACTTACACAAAAGGAACCCTGAAAAAGAAAACTCTGGCAATCTGTTAGTATGGTACTCTTTAAAGCTGCATTTCACCTCCCCTTTCCCAGTAACAACCATTTATGTAGGAACTCCTCTTTCTTACAATAGGACTCTATTTAAGTGGAGGAGCAGCTCCAGCTTCAGAGCCCTTAAAACCATTGTCCCAGAAGGTTCCTCTAATGTTGCTGTTACTTTACAAGCTGCCTGTTCCTGGTCTTACACACATACACACACACACACACACACACACACACACACACACACACACACACAACACACACACACACCAATATTTATTTGACATTTCTAAATATCAAGCATATCAATATTATCTTTACTCTAACATGTTTTAAAAATTTTTTTTAAGATAACAATAGGCACTTCTACAGTTGGGGAAAAACCAGCTTTTTAAAAAAGATGCTGAAAACGAATTCCTATATCTGAAATTGCTAATTATCTTTGATCAATGCACTGTTTTATGGGAGGAGTATGAGCTAGAAGTTTTACCTGCACATTTTTAGTGCGATAACTACAAAAAAAAAATATGCATGGATGTTACATAAGGACTTTGTAGACAAAAAATCCCAACTGTGTTAAACTCTTGGAGGATGGAGGTTATAGTCACCATTTGTTACCTCTACATCAACTGTTTTTAGCCTGAATTTTGTGGAATTCTCTTTCAAAATGAAAGTTTTTTTGTCATTTAATTTTTTCTACATTGAACTCCAGAAGCATATATACCAAGAACTGCCCACGTGAATTTGAAAGATTAACTTATGGTGGGATAGTTGAAAATGTTCCATTGTGATTTAGAAATGAAAGTCTTGAGAGTTATAAAAATTGCATAAATTGAAGATATCTGGGCAATCCAAATGTTTCTCAATAAAATAAAGCAAATACAGGCTAACAAATCATAAGAGTTCGTTAGCATCAACACCGCACTTTTCACATTTGTCAAATACATAATGTAAAAGTCAAAATATAAGATTGTGCATTATTATCTCTAAGAATGCCATGTATATGTTAAAACCTCCCAGGTATTTATGGCAGCGTTTTAGATGGAGGCAGTTTTATATATAAAATAGTTGCAACCCAGTAATCCAGTTTCTCTGTGGTTAGTGTATACATACTTTGAAAAATCTCAGGATACTGAGAATATCTATTAGTTGATTTGGACTGTTGGAATATGAATGATCAATCTGTAGAAATTGTTTGTTTAAAAAATAAATGTATTTATGTACAAAAAACAAAATAATTTTTGAAAAACTTTAGATAATTATATATAATTTAGAATATGAAATTATATAATTGACTCTTTAAAGCTATTCATTTTCTACTCTACTCATTCCTTTGATAACATTTAATTTTTGTTAACTACATTATGTACTTTAGACAGATTTATATATGGCAAAAATCTTATTTTAGGAATAATGGAACCACACTTTAAAAAATTAAAAAATAGGAGGAGAAAAAGTGGTGTAGAAGATAGAGGTTCTGTCTATCCCTCTGGTGACCAAATCAAAGTTGTGACAGAAACAAGGAGCAAACAGCAAGGAAAATCTCCTGGGATCTAGATGAACAAGCCATACAACTAGGGAGAGAACTACGAAATCACCCTGCAACAGCAGAAGGTAAGACGGGGTGAGGACGCAAGGCTGCCAGGTCCTAACGGCTGAGCAGAACAGAGGCTGTGGCAAGAGAAGTGGCAGCCAGCAGCTGGAGGTGCCTCTTAAAGGGGCCGTGTCCACGAGTAGACTTATGTGGTGATATACCTGCTCTCTCTGAGCATCAGCGCCGGGTGGGCTGTGCAGGGAGTACCAGGGACTTACAGGGGCACACTGAATTGTCAGAGTGACGGTCGAGGCGAGATTTGCATGGTACAGAAGTACCGGTGTTATCACTCTTCCTCTGTTGAGCCTACCCTCCTTCCAGTGTGTGGACTCAGTGGACTGAGTGCAGCCATAGCTGTGACATCATCAAACTGGATAACAGAGGTAGCTCTGCCCAGAGGATTGCCTGAAACTCCATCTCTCCCAATTCGTGGCCCAACCCAAGCCACATTCAGGTGTGTCCTCAACAACTCAGGTGCTCCTTGCTGAGCAGCACCAAGACTCACATTGGTGGCAGGTATTATCGTTTTCTGGAGTGGTTTTTTGAGGCAACTATAAACACAACATCTGTGGATTGCTGGCTGAATCTTAACGGGTAGCCCCGGGGGGGGGGCACTGGCTATGGCTAACCTTGGCCTACAGCTGAATCTCTTCCAGGACTGTGCCACTGGACACCTACCACACAAAGCCATGCTAATAAGACTGGGAGGCTTACAAGCTTTGCTTAGTACATAGAAACAGACAAAGAAAGGCAGCCAGAATGGGAAGACAAAGAAGAAGAAACCACATGAGAGAACAAAACAGAGATCCAGAAATAATAGATTCAAGCAATCTAACAGATGCACAGTTCAAAACACTGGCAATAAATATGCTCAGTGAACTTAGGGGAAAAGTAGATGAACTCAGTGAGAACTTTAACAAAGAGATAAAAAGAATATCAAAATGGAGTAACATTGGTTAACACAATTAAATAATTTTCAGGTGTACATTATAATTTCACATCTGTATATTCTATTCTGTTTCACACCCAAAGTCCAGTTTCCTTAGGCTAGAATACATTTGATCCCCTTTTTCCACTTCACCCTCCTCCTACCCCCCTATATTTGACCCCCTTTAACCATCTACCTAGGCCTCCTCCCCACCCCCTACTCTCTGGTAACCACTAGTCTACAATCCATGTCTATGAGTCTGTTTGTCCTGTTCATTTGTTGCTTTTAGATTTATATCCCACATATAAGTGATACCATGTGATTTTCAACTTTTTCTGTCTGGCTTATTTCGCTTAGCATGATTATCTCAAGGTCCATCCATGTTGATGCAAATGGCAGTATTTCATCTCTTTTTATGGCTGAGTAATATTCCATTGTATATATGTACCACAGCTTTTCAAGCTAGTCATCTATCGTAAGACACCTTGGTTGCTTCTATGTCCTGGCCACTGTGAATAATGCTGCTATGAACACTGGTGTGCAAATATCTTTTCGAATATGGGTTTTCAAGTATTTGGGGTAAATACTCAGTAAAGGGATTGCTGGATCATATGGTAGATCAATTCTTAGGTTTTTGAGGAACCTCCATACTGTTTTCCATAGTGGCTATACCTGGTGTGGCCTTATAAAGCAACTATAAACACAGTATCTGTGGATTGCTTGCTGAATCTTAGTAGGTGGCCCCAGAGGGGAACAGGCTCAGGCTAAATTTGGCCTGCAGCTGAACTCTATTCAGGAATGTGCCACTGGACACCTACCATACAAATACACACTAATAAATACCTCAAATGGAAAGGAATTAAGTGCTCCAACCAAAAGATAGAGTGGCTGAATGGATAAGAAAACGAGATCCCTATATATATGCTGCCTATGAGAAACTCATTTCAGATTAAGATATGTGCAGAGTAAAAGGAAGGGGATGGAAAAAGATATTGCCTTGATGGACCTAGAGGGTATTGCACTGAATGAAATGGGTTGGATAGAGAAAGACAAATATTGCATGATTTCATGTTCATGTGGAATCTAAAGAACAAAATCAACAATAGCAACAACAAAAGCAGAAATAAACTCATAGATACAGAGAATATTTAGAGGGATACTGGATGAGATGGGGCTTGGGGGACAAAAAAAAGGCAAAGAGATTAAGAGGTACAAATGGATAGTTGCAGAATAAACATGGAGATGTAGAATGTAGCATGGGAAAGATGGTTAGTAATGTTGTAATAAATATTTAAGAGGGAAGAGGGGTACTAGATTTAATGGAGTGATTACTTCATGAAGTATGTGGATTCTGATCAGTATGCTATACAACTGAAACACGTATATTATTGTATGCCGACTATAATTGAAAAAAAAATCTCATTGAATTGTATAATGTAAATATAAGCAACCAACTGTCTATTATAATTCAATAAAGATGGAAAAAAATCTAAAAAATGAAATAAAATTAATAAAAAATATTCATTTCTACCAGGGATTGTGTTATTTTTAAAAGATTAATTTGTAGGCTAACAAAGTAAATTACATTTATTATCCACTTATATTTATTATTAGTCTGAAGAATATTTTTAAAATATTATGTAGACGTCAGAAATATGGGGGAGTGAGAAACAACCCCAGATCTCTCCCCTTGAAACAACAATCATGTGATCATCTGAAACTCAACAAAAAAGACCCAAACTCCACATCAGCATGTCTCAGCATGGAATTTCCTCATAAGAGCTATCACAGGTCAGAACCCTGGGTGTCGCCCAGTGGACAGGGGATAAAAAAAGAAGCTGCCTCTTGCAGTTGGAGCTCCCTATAGGAGGAGGGGTAGGGGAGAAGGTGCGGTGAGTTCCCTGAACAGCCTTGCCTGGGAGAGCTGGGACCTCCACGAGGACAGCATGAGGGCCCAGTCACCAGGATAGAAAGCAGAGAAGCGGGAATGGCAGAGAAAGAATGGTTGATTTTTACGAACCCTGGTTGCAAAACAGAGGCTGAGTTGCCGCCCCCAACCACCAATCCAGAAGGCCCGTCCCCAAATACCTTTCGAGACCAAATACCGCAGAGCCCCAGGGGAATCTGAGTAAACGCTACCAAAACTATTGGCAACACTGATGGGGGCTGAGACTGAGGGTAGCAAGTTGTGATTAAACATCTATGAGGGGAAAAAAAGCATTATTAAGGCTTTATATAAAGCAGGAATCCAAGGTGCTTAGATGCTACCTACTGGAAATCAAAAGAAAAATGCCTTTTGCAACAGACTAGGGAAACCTGCATAAAATATAACTTCTTTCTGTGAAAAAAAAAAAGCAGCACATACTTCTATTAATGCCCAGGAAGAGAAATAGTCCTTTAAACACCACAAACAATCAGGATGACAAGGCATCTCAGAAAGAAAGAGAAAAATCTCCAGAAAATAAGCTTACAGACATAGAAATATGCAACTTGAATGACAGAGAATTCAGCATGGTACTTCTGAAAAAATTCAATGAGATTTGAAATGATTCACATCAACAATTTCAGAAATTGAAAAAAAACAACTAGATGAGCATAATGAGTTCTTTGGCAAGGAGCTTGAAACCCTCATAAGAAACCAAATAGAAAATCTGTGGATGAAGAACACACTGCAAGAGATGAAAAATGAAATAACAAGCTTGGGAAATAGAGTCGATCAAATGGAGGAAAGGATCAGTATATCGAAAATAGAAATCTAGAAATAAATTAGAAGAAAGAAGAAAGAAACTGAAGAATGAAAAATGATGAAAGAGAAATATAAGAAACAGCTTATACCATCAGGAGAGGAAACATAATAATGGGCATTCTTGAAGGGGAGGAAAAGGAGCAGGGATTAGAAAGCATTTTCAGACAAATAGTTGATGAGAAATTCCCAAATCGAAGGCATGAACTGGAGCTTGGAATTCAAGAAATCAACAGAACACCCAATTATCTCAACACAGAAGGCATTCTCCAATACACATTGTATTAAATTTATCAAAAATCTACAACAAAGAAAGAATTCTTGGCACAGCCAGGGAAAAGAAGACGGTAACCTATAAAGGAAAACCCATCAGATTACCATTCGACTTCTCAGCACATAGTTTACAAGCCAGAAAGGAATGGAATCAAATATTCAAGCTATTAAATGAGAGGAACTACCAGCCTAGAATATGTATTCAGTAAAATACTCCTGTAGATATGAAGTAGAAATAAAGATTGTTACAGACATATACAAATTTAGAATTATCCACTATGAGGCCTGCACTACCGGAAATACTGAAAGGGGTCAGCTCGCCTAAAAGAAAATGACACACACACACAAAAACATAATTAGGACAAAGGCGACTAGCAGGCAGACAGAAGCAGAGGAGTGCAACCCTTACTAAGAACAGGGCATTATTAGTTTAAACAATAAGAAGAGATTTGCTATAGCAAGATACTAATGAACTTTTACCGTACATAGGGACAAATTGAGACAACAATGACTGAAAAGGGGAAGATTCAAAGATCCAAATTAACAAAGGGGAATGGAGATAAGGCACACGCAGAAGAAAATGGACAATTTTATATATATAACTATCCTTTACATATTTGTAATGGTAACCACACACCAAAGATTCAGAACTGAAGTACATACATAAAACAAGAATGACCAGAGGGAATACCAACAAAACCCAAGCAAAATAAAGAAAACTGAAATCAAGGACAAGGAAGCAATGGAAACATTGAGCTACCGAAAGAAAAATATAAAATGGCTATAAGAAGACCTCATATTTCAATAATCACCCTAAATGTAAATAGACTGAACTCATCAATTAAAAGGCACAGAGTTGCAGAATGCATCAAAAAACAAAACCTAACCATATGCTGACTCCAGCAGACACATCTCAGCTCCAAATACAAATATAGACTCAAAGTGAAAGGGTGGAAAATGATATTTCAAGCAAATGACATTCAGAGAAAAGTGGGAGTAGCAGCTCTAATATCAGACAAAATAGACTTTAAAATAAAAAAGGGTAAAAAAGATACTGAGAGACACTTCATAAAGATAAAGGGAATCATGCATCAGAACACATAACAGTTATTAATATCTCTGCTCCAAATCAGGGATCCCCAAAATATGTAAAGAAATTACAAAGAGAACAAAAGGGAGAAACAGACCAAAACGCTATCATGGCAGGGGAACTAAATACCTCGCTGTCGAATATGGACAGATCATCCAAACAGAAATTCAATAAGGAAATCACATCCTTAAATGACACATTAGACCAACTGGACATAATTGACATTTACAGAGCCTTCCATCCCAAAACAGCTGCTTATACATTCTTCTTTAGTGCACATGGAACATTCTCAAGAAACGACCACATACTGGGACATAGAGATGGCCTCAAAAAATATAAGAGGGTTGAAATCATACCAACCATATTCTCTGATCATAATGCTTTGAAGCTGGAAATCAACTGTGAAAAGAAAATGAGAAGAACCACAAATACATGGATATAATGCAATATGTTACTGAAGAATGACTGGATCAGAGAAGAAATAAAAAGAAAGATCAAGAGATATATAGAAATTAATGATAAGACAGTACAACATATCAAATCTTTTGGGACATGGCAAAAGTGGTCATAAGAGGAAAGTTCATATCATTACAGGCTGATCTCCAAAAACAAGAACAATCCCAAATAAACAACCTAATGCTTCATCTTACAAAACTAGAAAAGAAAGAACGCATGAACCCTAAAGTCAGCAGAAGGAAAGAAATTATCAAAATTACAGCAGAAATAAATGAAATTGAAAAAAAAATAGAAAAAATAAATGAAACAAAGAGCTGTTTCTTTGCGAAGGTTAATAAAATTGACAAAACCCTGGCTAGACTCACTAAAAAAAAAAAAGAGAAAGGGCACAAATAAACAAAATCAGGGATGAAAGAGAGGAAATTATGACAGATACCACAGAAATACAAAGGGTCATACAAGAATACTATGAAAAAATACATAACAACAAATTTAATCTCCTAGAAGTAATGGACCAGTACTAAGAAAAATACAATCTTCCTAGATTGAATCAAGAATGATCTAGAAAATGTAAATAGAATGATCAGCAATATCAAATTGAAACAATCATCAAAAACCTACCAAAAAGTAAACGTTCAGGACCAGATGACTTCACCAGTGATTTCTACCAAACATTCAAAGAAGATTTACTACCTATTCTCCTCAAAGTCTTCCAAAAAACCAAAGAGGAGGCAATACTTCCCAATGCATTTTATGAGGCAATATTACCCTGATACCAAAACCTTTTAAAGATCACACACACACACACACACACACACACACACACACACAAACTGCAGACAAATATGTCTTATGAACACAGATGCAAAAATCTTAATTAAGATACTAGCGAACAGAATACAGCAACATATTTAAAAAATTATACACCATGATCAAGTGGGCTTCATCCCAGGAGCGCAGGCATGGTTCAACATAGACAAATCGATTGTGATACACCACATAAACAAATTAAAGAATAAAAATCATATGATCATATCAATAGATGCAAAAAAAGCCTTTGACAAGACACAGCATCCTTTTATGATCAAAACACTTAACAAAATCGGTATAGAAGGAAAATACCTTAACATAATAAAGGCCATCTATGACAAACCCTCAGCCAAGATTATACTTAATGGTGAAAAAACAAAAACCTTCCCTCTAAGATCAGGAACAAGGCAAGGCTGTCCACTATCACCAGTGTTATTCAGTATAACATTGGAGGTCCTAGCCAGTGCAATCAGGCAAGAGAAAGATATAAAAGAATTCTGAATAGGAAATGAAGAAGTCAAATTGTCACCATTTGTGGATGACACAATTCCCTATGTAAAAACCGCTAAAGACTCCACAATTAAACTACTAGAAACAATAAGCAAATACAGTAAAGTTTTTGAATACAAAATCAATGTTTCAAAATCCATAGCATTCCTATACTTTAATAATGTCATGTCAAAAAAAGAAGTGGAAAAAATAATTTCTTTTGCAATTGCAACAAAAAGAATAACATACATAGGAATAAATCTAATAAAATATGTGAAGGATCTATAAAATGAAAACTACAAGACCCTATTAAAAGAAATCAAAGAAGATACAAAGAAATGGAAAGATATTCCATGTTCTGGGATTGGAAGAATCAACATAGTTAAAATGACCATATTACCTAAAGCATTATACAGATTTAATGTAATCCCTATCAAAATCCCATCGGCAATTAAAAAAAAAATAGAACAAAAAATCATCAGTTTTGTATGGAAGCACAAAAGAACCCTAACTGGAGGCATCACTCTGCCCAACTTCAAATTATATTAAGAAGTGACAGTAATCGAAACGGCATGGTATTGGCAGAAAAACAGACACATGGACCAGTGGAACAGAATCAAGAGTCCAGAAGTAAACCCATATTAATATGGGAAAATAATTTTTAACCAAAATGCCAAAAGCATACAGTAGAGAAAAAAAAGCCTCTTCAATAAATGGTGCTGGAAATACTGGAAAGCCACCTGCAAAAGAATGAAAGTAAACTGTTGTCTATCATCACACACCAAAATTAACTCAAAATGGATTAAGGACTTGAATATAAGACTTGAAACAATAAAATGCATAGAAGAAAACAGAGCAACTAAACTCAAGGACCTTGGAGTTAAAGAGGATTTTATGAATTTGACCTCAATGGCAAGGGAAGTAAAAGCTAAAATAAATGAATTGGACTCCATCAAACTAAAAAGCTTCTGTACAGTAAAGGAAGCCATCAACAAAGTAAAGAGACTACCATCCAAATGGGAAAACATTTGCAAGTAATGCCTCTGATAATTGCCTAATATCTAAAATATACAAAAAACTCATACAACTCAATAACAAAAAACAAACGATCCACTAAAAAAAATGGGGAGAGGAGCTGAAGAGACACTTCTCCCTAGAGGACATACAAATGGCTGACAAACATATAAAAAGATACTCATTATCACAACTATTAGGAAAATGGAAATCAAAACCACAATGAGATACCATCTTATACCTATTAGAATAGCTGTTATCAACAGGACAAGTAATAACAAATGTTGGAGAGGATGCGGAGAAAAAGGAACCATCATACACTGCTGGTGAGACTGCAGATTTATACAGCCACTACAGAAAACAGTAAGGAGGTTCCTCAAAAACCTAAGAATTGATCTACCATATGATCCAGCAATCCCTCTACTGGGTATTTACCCCAAAGTCTTAAAAACTCATATCTGAAAAGATATTTGCACACTGATGTACATAGCAGCATTATTCACAGTGGCCATGACATGGAAGCAACCGAAGTGTCCTACGATAGATGACTGTCTAAAGAAGCTGTGGTATATATATACAATGGAATATAACTCAGCCATAAGAAAAGATGAAATACTGCCATTTGCGACAACATGGATGGACCTCGAGATAATCATGCAAAGTGAAATAAGCCAGACAGAAAAAGTTGAAAATCACATGATATCACTTATATGTGGGATATAAACCTAAAGGCATCAAATGAACAGGACAAACAGACTCATGGACATGGACTACAGACTAGTGGTTACCAGAGAGTAGGGGGAATGGGGAAGTTAGAAGGGGTAAAGAGTGTCAAATATGTGGCGACAAAAAGAAATCTAACTATGGGAGGTGAACACACAGTGTAAAATATATATATATGCCTTACTGTTAAAATGTACAGCTGAAACTTTTAAATTTCATTAGCCAATGTCACTAGAAAAATTAATAAAGTAAAATAAAAAAATAAAATGTTAGTATGAAGAAAGTATCCCCCATCCATTCTTTCCTCACTAAGTAGGGTTTTCCTCAACTTTCCTAAGAGAAAATAAGCAGTACTGTGAGGAATCTAGACTTGCAAAATTTCTTGATACAGTGTGCATAACAGTGTCCCCTCAAAGCTTAGCTGAGTGGCACAAAATAACTATCAATAATGATTAAAAGATGATATATTTTAGGTTACCAAAAAATTAGGAATGTTTTTTCCACCCCCAATACCATCTTCACAAAGTAGGCTTTACCTCCACCTATTTTATGACATGGCTCTGTGGAACAGAGGAAGTTCCAGAAGAGAGACATAAGTATTTTAGATAGGCTTGATGATCACAAGCAAGTATCAAGGCAAATGTAAACATTTTTTATTCAGCACCCAAAAAAGACTGTCGTGTGAGACAAAACGCATATTCTCAAACTTTAAGAGACATTGTTCAGGTGTTCTAACACTTTGAATAGCCGAATAGCAAGAAAAAAATCTCATTCAACTGGAATGGAATCACCCTATAGATCCCATTCCTGTGGCTACTGGTAATCAGAAAGCCAAACTGGAATGTCACCAAATTCAAATATGTGAAATACCTTTCATTCAAAAACTAGTTTACACTGAGAGAACCATGGTTGTTCTAGGGTATTGAGAAAGGGGCAATGGGAGTTGGAAGTGGGAGTTCAGCATGCTACATCATACTCTATGAATACGGTTTTTGTGATAAGATACATCTATATCTACCTCAGGATGTGTTTGGATAATAATGTCTTCCTGAGAAATGTGTAGTCTACACAGTAATATTTTGTTAGACTACATTTGGGCAAATGAGGAATGGCCACATCAAGTGGGCAATGAAAAAACTAGCAGTTGTGAACGATTTTTGAAAATCAAATTATCTACATATGAATAAAGTAATTTCTGAAAAGGGCAAATCAGATCACATTTCTGAAGGTGAAATTATCGTC
>CM053505.1:32702475-32717880 GCA_028627145.1 Eidolon dupreanum | reverse complement strand
TTGCAGTCCCACCAGTAGTGTATGAGGGATCCTTTTTCTCTGCATCCTCTCCAACATTTGCTATTACTTGTTCTGTTGATTACAGCTATTCTAACAGGTGAGAGATGGCATCTCATTGTGGTTTTGATTTGCATCTTTTCATATATTTGTTGGCTATTTGTATGTCCTCTAGGTAGAAGTGTCTGTTCATGTCCTCTGCTCATTTTTTTTTTTTTTGTTTTCATTGTTAGATTTTTGTTGTTATTGAGTTGTAAGAGTTCTTTGTATATTTTGGGATTAGGCCCTTATCAGAGGCATTGTTTACAAATAAATTTTCCCATTCGGATGGTTGTCTCTTTATCTTGTTGACGGTTTCTTTTGCTATGCAGAAATTTTTAGTTTGATGTAGCTTATACTTCCCTTGACTTTGAGGTCAAATTCATAAAACCCTCTTTAAGTCCAATGTCCTTGAGTTTAGTTCCTATGTTTTCTTTCATGTATTTTATTATCTCAGGTCTTATATTGAGGTCCTTAATCCATTTTGAGTTAATTTTGGTGTGTGGTGATAGACAATAGTCTAGTTTCATTATTTTGCAGGTGGCCTTCCAGTTTTCCCAGCACCATTTATTGAAAAAACTTTCGTTTCTCCACTGTATGTTTTTGGATTGTTGAAAATTATTTGCCCATATAAACATGGGTTTACTTTGGACTCTCCATTCTGTTCCACTGGTCCGTGTGTCTGTGTTTCTGCCAATACCATGCTGTTTTGATTATTGTCACTTCATGGTTAATTTGTAGTTGGGCAGAGTGATGCTTCCAGCCTCATTCTTTTTTCTTAGGAAGGTTTTGGCAATTCTTTTCTGCTTCCATACAAATCTGATGATTTTTGTTCTCTTTCTTTAAAAAAAATGCTGATGGGATTTTGATGGGGATTGCATTAAATATGTATAATGCTTAGGTAATATGGTCATTCTAACTATGTTGATTCTTCCAATCCAAGAACACAGAATATCTTTCCACTTCTTTGTATCTTCTTCGAATTCTTTTAATAGGGTTTTATGATTTACATTATATAGATCCTTCACATGTTTGGTTAAATTTATTCCTAGGTATTTTATTCTTTTTGGTGCAATTGCAAAAGGAATTATTTTTCTACTTCTTTTTCTGACACTTCATTATTAGAGTATAGGAACATTATGGATTCTTGAACATTGATTTTGTATCCAGAAACTTTATTGTATTTGCTTATTGTTTCTAGTAATGTTCTTGTGGAGTCTGTAGGGTTTTCTAGATAGAGAATTATGTCATCCACATGACAGTTTGACTTTGTTTCCTATTTGGATGCCTTTCATATCTTTCTCTTGCGTAATTGCACTCACTAGAATCTCCAATGTTATATTGAATAAGAGTGGCAATAGTGGACAGCCTCGCATTGTTCCTGATCTTAGATGGAAGGTTTTTAGCTTTTTGCCATTAAGTATAATGGTGGCTGAGGGTTTGTCATATATGACCTTTATTATGTTAAGCTACTTTTCTTCTATACCAATTTTGTTAAATGTTTTGATCATAAATGGATGCTGTATCTTGTCGAAGGCTTCTTCTGCATCCATTGATATTATCATATGATTCTTTTTTTTTAATTTTTTATGTGGTGTATCACATTGATTGATTTCTGTATATTGAACCATCCCGGTGCTTCTGGGATGGGCCCACTTGATCATGGTGTATAATCTTTTTAATATCTAGCTGTGTTCAGTTCACTAGTATCTTTTATAAGATTGTTACATCTGTGTTCAGGAGAGGTATTAGTCTATAGTTTGCTTTTTCGTGTTAATTTTACCAGGCTTTGGTATCAGGTTAATATTGAACTCATAAAATGAGTTGGGAAATATGGCCTCTTCTTCGATATTTTGGAAGAGTTTGAGGAGAATCAGTATTAAATCTTCTTTGAACATTTGGTAGAATTCACTGGTGAAGCTATCTGGTCCTGGACTTTTACTTTTGGGAGGGTTTTGATGATTGTTTCAATTTCTATACTGCTGATCTGTCTATTTAGATTTTCCAGTTCTTTTTGATTCAGTCTAAGAAGACTGTATTTTTCAAAGTACTGGTCCATTACTTCCAGGTTATTAAATTTGGTGTTATATACTTTTCATAGTATTCTTGTATGATCCTTTGTATTTCTGCGCTGTTATGTCATCATTTCTCCTCTTTCACCCTGATTTTGTTTATCCGTATACTTTCTCTTTATCTTTAGTGAGTCTAGCTGGGGTTTTGTCAATTTTATTAACCTTCTCAAAGAACCAGCTCTTTGCTGCATTTATTTTTTCTATTGTTTTTCTTTAATTTTTTTCCATTTCATTTATTTCTGCTCTAATTTTGATTATTTCTTTTCTTCTGCTGACTTTAGGCTTATTTTGTTCTTCTTTTTCTAGTTTTTTTTTTTTTTAAGATGAAGCATTAGGTTGTTTATTTGGGCTCATTCTTGTTTGTGGAGATAGGCCTGTAATGATATGAACTTTCCTCTTATGATTGCTTTTGCCATCTCCCAAAAGTTCTGATATGTCGTACTGTCAATATCATTCATTTCTATGTACTTCTTCATCTCTCTTTTTATTTCTTCTCTGACCCAGTCATTTTTCAGTAGCATGTTGTTTCATCTCCAGGTATTTGTGCTTCTTCCCGCTTTCTATTTACAGTTAATCTCTACTTTCAAAGCATTATGATCAGAGAATATGTTTGGTATGATGTCAACCCTCTTATATTTTTTGAGGCTATCTCTGTGTCCCAGTATGTTTTCGATTCTTGAGAATGTTCCATGTGCACTACAGAAGAATGTATAAGCAGCTGTTTTGAGATGGAAGGTTCTGCAGATGTCAATTATGTCCAGTTGGTCATTTAAGGATGTGATTTACTTGTTGAATATCTGTTTGGATGATCTGTCCATAACCGACAGTGGGGTATTTAGGTCCCCTACTATGATAATGTTTTGGTCAGATTCTCCTTATAGTACTGTTAGTAACTACTTTATATATTCCAGGGCTCCTTGTTTGGAAGCACAGATATTAACAACTGTTATGTTTTCTTGGTGCATGATTCCCTTTATCATTATGAAGTGTCCCTCAGTATCTTTCTTTATCTTTTTTATTTTGAAGTCTATTTCATCCTATATTAGTACCGTTACTCCTGCTTTTCTTTGAGTGCCTTTTGCTTGTAATATCATTTTCCAACCTTTCACTTTGAGTCTATATTTGTCTTTGAAACTGAGATGTGTCTCCTAGAGGCAGCATATGCTTGGTTTTTTTTTTTTTTTTATCCAATCTGTAACCCTGTGCCTTTTTATTGGTGAGTCCAGTCCATTTACATTTAAGGTGATTATTGAAATATGAGGTCTTCTTATAGACATTTTATCTTTTGCTTTCTTGTAGCTTGGTGTTTCCATTGCTTCCTTGGCCTTGTGTTTCTGTTTTCTATATTTTGTTTGGCTTTTATGGATCACCCTCTGGTTCTTCTTGTTTTATGTTATACATTTCAGTTCTGAATCTTTGGCATGTGATTACCAGTATGAATATGTAAAGGATAGTTATATATATACAGTCATCTATTTTCTTCTGCACATGACTTATCTCCATTCCCTTTTGCAAATTTGAATCTTTGAGTCCTCTTGTTTTCAGTCATTATTGTTTAATTTTGTTCCTATGTATACTGAATGTTTGTTACTATCTTACTATAGCAAGTCTCTCCTTATTGTTTAAGCTTAAAATGCCCTGTTCTTTGTAAGGGTTGCAATCTTCTGCTTCTATTTGTTTACTTGTCATCTTATTCTTAATTATGTGTTTTTCTGTGTGTCATTTTGTTTTAGAGTAGCTGACACCTTTCAGTATTTCCTGTAATGCAGGCTTTGTAATGGAGGATTCTCTCAATTTTTGTATGTCTGAAAATGTCTTTATTTCTTCTTCGTATCTAAAGGAAAGCTTAGCTGGATACATTATTCTTGGCTGGTAGTTCCTTTCACTTAATAGTTTAAATATTTGATTCCACTTCTTTCTGGCTCGTTACTTTGGGCTGAGAAGTCAAATGATAATTTAATGGGTTTTCCTTTAATGATTTCTGTCTTCTTTCCTTAGTTGCCTTGAGAATTCTGTCTTTGTTTTTGATGTCTGATAATTTTAATACAATGTGTCTTGGAAAAATCCTTTTTGGATTGAGATAATTGGGTGTTCTGTTGACTTCTTGAATTCCAAGCTCCAGCTTATTCCATAGATTTGGGGAATTCTCATCCACTACTTTTCCGAAAATGCTTTCTAGTCCCTGCTCCTTTTCCTCACCTTTGATAATGCCCTTTTTTAATGTTTCCTCTCCTGAAGGTATCAGTTAGTTCTTGAATTTCTCTTTCATTATTTTTCATTCTTTGGTTTCTCTCTTCTTCCTTCTGATTTATTTCTAGATTTCTGTCTTCGATATCACTGATCCTTTCTGCCATTTGGTCGACTCTAATTTCCAAGCTTACTATTTCATTTTTATCTCTTGCAGTGTGTTCCTCATCTCCAGAAGTTCTATTTTGTTCTTTTTGAGAATTTCAAGCTTCTTGCTGAAGAACTCATTCTGCTCAACTAAGTATTTTTCAATTCCTGAAATTGTTGATATGATTATTTCGGAACTCACTGAACTTTATCAGAAGTACCATCCTATGTCTTTAAGCTTATTTTATGGAGATTTTTCTTTCTTTCTGAACTGCCTTTTCACCTTGGTTGTTCATGGTGTTTAATGGACTATTTATCTGCCCAGATATTAATGGACATGTATTCTGCTGTTTTTCCAGAAACAAAATTTATTATATAACGGTCTCTCTTTAGCCTACTGCCAAGAAGGCACTTTCTTTTGGTTTCTGGTAGTTGGTGTCAAATCCTCTTGGATACCTGCTTTATATAAAGCCTTAATAATGCCTTTTTTTCTTATAGATGTTTAATCAATTTGCTACCCTCAGTCTCAGGCCCTGTTTGTGTTAGCAACAGTTTTGGTAGCTGTGCTCAGATTCCCCTTGGGCTTTGCGGTGTTTGGTCTCAGATGATATGGCAGGAGGGGCCCTTGGTTTGGGTGAAAGGGGTTGCTGCTCAGCCTCGTGTTTTGCAACTGCGGCTTGTAAAATTCAACCGTTGTTCCTCCACCATCTCCATTTCTCTGCTTTCTTCCCTGATGACTGGGCACTGCCACTAGCCGCGTGGAGCTTACAGCTCTATCAGGCAAGACTGTTCATGGAACTCTCCACACCTTCTCTTCTCCCCCTCCTTCTACTGGGAGCTCCAGCTGCGAAAGGCAGCCTCTTTGTTTCTTCCAGTCCACTGCCCAGCACCCAGGGTTCTGACTTGTGGTAGCTCTTATGCACAGATCCCCCACTTGGATGTGTTGGTGTACAGTTTAGGTGTTTTTGTTGAGTTTTAGATGTTCAGCTTATTGTTGTTTCAAGGGGAGAGATCTGGAGACATCTGTCACTCTGCCATGTTTTTGGGAATCTCTTTACAATAACTGTAAATCCTAAAAACTTGCTAAATTCACCTTTGTTCTAGAATTTTTTTCTATACTTTTGTTTTTTTTCCAATATGCATTTATTTGTTTGTTTGTTTGTTTGTTTGTTTGTATTGCACTAGCTAGCACTTCCAGTTTAATGATCAATAGGATTGGTAAGAGAAAACATTCTTGCCTTCTTCATGACCACAGTAGCAAAATGTTTAGTCTCTCACAATTAAGCACAATATTAGCTATAAGTTTTTATATATATACCCATTAGCTAAATAAATTTTCCTTCAATCTCAAGGTTTTTATCCCTGGATTTATTGAAGTTTAATAGACAATTAGTTGCTCATATTTACATTTTACAGTTCATAATTTTTTTCAATTATATTTTGCATATAATAATATATTCATATAAGTTTTACAGCATAATGATTAGAAATCTAATTCATAAAGTGGTCACCCTACTTAATTAGGTACCCCTCTTTCCCCTTACATATTTTTTACAACATTGTTGACTATTTTCATTATGCTACACTTTATATCTCCATGATTATTTTGTGTCTATCCATGTGTGCTTCTTAATCCCTTTGCCCTTTATCACCGTCTTCCCCAACTCCCTCTAATCTAGTAGCCCTCAAAATATTCTCTGTATCTATGTGTTTATTTCCATTTTTGTTGTCATTGTTGTTTATTTTGTTCTTTAGATTCCATATGTACATGAACTCATATGCTATTTGTCTTTATCTGACTTACTGCATTCAGCACAATACCCTCTAGATCCATTAATGCAATATCTTTTTCCACCCCCTTCCTTTTAGTCTGTGTGTGTCTTTTAATCTGAAGTGAATCTCTTATAAGCAGCATATGTAGGGGTCTTGTTTTCTTATCTATTCAGCCACTATATCTTTTAGTTGGAGCACCTAACTCTTTTCCATTTGAGGTACTTGTTGACAAATATATAATTATTACCATTCTTTCTTCATGATTTTGATATGTGTTTTTTCTTCTTAAAGAAATCCGTCCAACAATTCTTGTATTACTGGTTTGGTGTTGATGAATTCCTTTAGCTTATTTTTGTCTGGGAAGCTCTTTATCTGTCTTTCAACTCTAAATGATAGATTTGCTGTATAAAGTATTCATGGTTGTAGATCCTGGGTTTTCAACACATTGAATATTTTTTGCCAAGCCCTTCTGTCCTGTATAGTTTGTTTTGCAAAATCAGCTGCCACTCTTACGGGAGTTCTCTTGTAGGTAACTAACTGCTTTTCTCTTGCTGCTTTTAAGATTCTCTCTTTGTATTTAACCTTTGGCATTTTAGTTATGATGTGTCTTGGTGTGGTCTCTTTGGGTTCCTCTTTTTTGGGACTCTCTGAGCTTCCTGGGGTTGTGTGTCTATTTCCTTCACCAGGTGAGGGAAATTTTCCATCATTATTTCTGCAAATATATATTCAACTTCTTGTTCTCTCTCTTCAGGTACCCCTATGACACAGATGTTGTTGCCCTTCATTTTGTCTCATAGGTTCCTTTAATTATTATTATATTCTTGGATACTTTTTCCTTGCCATCTTGTTGGGTGTCTTTGGCTTCCCCATCATCTATATTGGTGGTTTGATCCTCTTCTTCATCCACTCTGTCGATTTCCTCTAATATACTCTTCTTCTCAGATAATGTATTCTTCATTTCTAACTGGTTCCCTTTTATAATTTCCATTTCCATTTTTATGTTTTTTATCTCTTTGTTAAAGTTTATCTCTTTGTTACACTTTGCTTAATTTCATTGGGCATCTTTATGACAGTGTTTTGAACTCTGCATCTGTTAGATTGCTTGATTCCATTATTTCTGGATTTCTGTTTTGTTTTCTCATATGGTTTCTTCTTTGTCTTCCCATTTTGGCTGCCTTTCTGTATCTGTTTCTATGTACTATGCAAAGCTCTTAAGCCTCCCAGTCTTATTAGCATAGCTTTGTGAATTAGGTGTCCAGTGGCACAGTCTTGAGACAGGTTCAGCTGTACGCTAAGTTTAGCTCCAGCCTGTGCCCCTCCAGGGCCACCTGTTAAGATTCAGCAAGCAATCCACAGATGTTATACTTTTAGTTACCTCAAGAAGCCACACCATTAACTGAGGTCAGCTGCCACCAGTGTGAGTCTTGGCACTGCTCAGCAAGTGGCACAGGACTAACCAAGGACACAACTGAATGTGGTTTTGGTGGGACTATGAGTTGTGGGAGGAAGAGTTTCAGGAAATCCTCTGGGTGGAGTGACCTCTGTTATCTATTTTGATGATGTCTCAGCTATGGTGGTGATGCATCCGTGCACTGGGAGAGAGGAGGGCTCAACAGAGGAACAATGGATACTACCAGCACTTCCATCTAGGAGAGATCCTCTCCTCTGGCTCTCAGCTTGGGCAACTCAGTGTCCCCTGATAAGTCCTTGGTGCCACCTCCCCAGAGCAGCTGAACTGACACTGGTGCTCAACGCAAGCAAAGTCTGTCACCACAAAAGTTCGGTTGCAGACGTGGCCTCTTTAAGATGCATCTGCAGCTGCTGGCTGCTGCTGCCACAGCCTCTGTCCCACTCAGCTGCTCGTGACTGGGCAGCCTCACATCTTCATCCCCTTCTACCTCTCATAGTTGCAGGGTGATTTCTTATTTTTCTCCCTAGCCGTAGAACTTCTGTTCATCTAGACCCCCAGGTGATTCTGGTTGCTGCTTGCTCCATGTTTCCATCTCGACTTTGATATGGCCACAAAAGAGGATGAGCAAAGCTTCTATCATCTATGCCATTTTGCCCCATATCATCTATCTTGTTTTTTAATTGAGATATTATTGACATATAACATTATTAAGTTTATATGTATAGCATAATTATATATATATATATATATATATATATATATATATATATATATATATGTGTATTGCAAAATGATTACCACTGTAAGTTAACATCCACCAACACACACAGTTGCAATTTTTTCTTGTAATGAGAACTTTCAAATATATAATAAAGCATTATTAACTATAGTCACCTGCATTGTTCAAGGGTCAGCTATATTTATATTGCACCAAAAAATGAAATATTTATGTATAAATCTAAGAAAATATGTACCAGATCTATATAAGGAAAACTACAAGGCTTTGATGAAAGTTATCAAAGAAGAACTAAATAAATAGATGTTCCATGTTCATGGATAAGAAGACCCAATTTTGTCAAGATGTCAGTTCTTCTCAACTTGACTTATAGATTCAATGCAATAACAGTCAAAACCCAGCAAGTTATTTTGTGGTTATTGGCTATCTGATTCAACTTTGTATGGAGAGGAAAAAGATCTAGAATAGCCAATTCAACATTAAAGTAGAAAAAACAAAATTAGAGAACTGACACTCTCCTACTTCAAATCTTACTATAAAGCTATAGTAATCAAGACAATGTGGTATTGGTACAAGAATAGACAAATAGATCAATGACACAGAACAGAGAGACCAGAAATAGACTCTCACAAATAAATTGAAATGATCTTTAACAAGGCAACAAAGACATCAATGAAGAGAGAATGGCCATTTAGATAAATGATGCTGGAACAACTGGACATCCACTTGCAAATAAATGCATCTAGACCCAGTACTTTCACCTTTCACAAAAATTAACTCAAAATGGAACATAGACATAAATGGAAAATGCAAAACTATAAAACTCTTAGGAAATAACATAAGAGAAAATCTAGGTGATCTTGGGTATGGCTATGACTCTATATACAACTCCAAAGGCATGATCCATGAAAGAAATAATTGATAAATTAGACTTCATTAAAATAAATTTTAAATAACACTATGCTCTGCAGAAGACAATGTCAAAAGAATGAGAAGACAAGCCACCAACTTGGAGAAAATACTGGCCAAAGACACATCTGATATAGAACTTTTATCCCAAATATATAAAGAATTCTTAGAACTCAACAAGAGATCTATTGTACAACATAGTTAACAATACAATATTGTGCAATTTAAAATGTAAAAGGATACATCCCATGTTAAGTGTTTTCCCCACCCCCCAACAAGAAAAAAACAAAAGAGTACAAGGAAATTTTTGGAAGTGATGGATATGTGGTGATGATATCATGGTTGTATGCGTGTGTCCCAACTCATCTCATCAAAATGCATGTATTAAATATATGCAACTTTTTTGTGTACCAATTATACCTCAATAAAGCTTTTTTAATAAGCCCAACTTAAATAAAAGGGCAAAAAATATGAATGAACTCCTCACCAGAGAAGATACACACATGGCAAATAAGCACACGAAAATAAGTTCAACAACAATGAAATACTATTATACACCTATTAGAATGACCCAATCCAAAACATTGACAACACCAAATGCTGGTGAGGCTGTGGAGCAAAAGGAACTCTTATTCATTACTGGTGGGAATGTAAAATACTATAGCTTGTTTGGAAAACAGTTTGACTGTTACTTTCAAAACTAGACATACTCTTACCATATGACCCAGCATCCATGCTCCTTGGTATTTTCCCAAATGAATCAAAAACATATCCACACAAAAATATGCACATGGATATTTATAGCAGCTTAATTCACAATTGCCAAAACTTAGAAGGAGTCAAGTTGTCCAGCAGGTGAATGGATAAATAAACTATGGTACAACCAGACAATGGATTATTATTCAGCACTAAGAGGAAATTAACTATTAAGACATGGAATAACATGGAGGAAACTTAAATGCATATTACTTCATGAAATAGGCCAAACTGAAAAGGCTACATACTACACAATTTTAAGTACATGACATTCTGAAACAGCAGAACTATGAAGACAATAAAAGTATCAGTGGTTGCCATGGGTTAGGAGGTTAAATAGGCAGAACACAGAGCATTTTTACAGTAGTGAAATTATTTTGTATGATACCACAATGATTGATAAATCTCATTATACATTTGTCAAAAGCCATAGAATGTACAACACCAAGAGTGAACACTAATGTAAACTACAGAATTTGGTGAATATTGTATGTTGACATAAGTTCATTGTTAAAAAATGTAAATTTTAAGTTATGTGTATTTGGCACAATTTTTTAAATTACTGGGAACAATTTTTAAATCACATTAGACTTTTATTCAGCAGTAATAGGCTAAATTTGCATTAAAAACACAGCTAAAGCAGTTAAACTTTCCTAGACGCAATTTTTTTGAGTGAGGACATTGTCTTATTTATTTTTGAAATCAAATATATGATATATGCCTTTGAATATGTGAGTAATGCATGAACTCGTTCATCTAACAAATCTTTATTGACTACACATTATATTCCAACCACTGTGATATAAATGTTAGCTTTTATAAATTTGATCATATACTTAATTAGAAATAAGATAAATAAAAAATAAGTATCTCTTGCTCATGGTAAGAAAGTCAGAACATAACAAAATATATTAGGACAGAAAAAAACTAAAATGTCACTAGTCAGAGATGACTACCATCAATATTTTGTAGTGTAGCCTCCCATAATTTCCTCTGTGTATAACACACACACACACACACACACACACACACACACAATCACAAATATCTTTACAAAAATGTTTGGAAATACCATATGCTTTGTAAACTATTGTTTTTCTTGACATTAGGTGGTACATATAATTTTGTTTCTAATAATATACTTACACCATCACTGTTAAGACATTTCATTGAAACATAGTATCTATGTGAAAAGTATGCAAATCACAAGAATACAGCTCAGTAAATTTTCACAAATTGAACATACATGTATAATTATTGCTCAGATCAAGAAACAGTATTTTGTCACCATCCCTGAACCACCTCCTCCTGTCCATTTCCAGTCACTATTCCCTCAAGGGTATCTCCTATTTTGAGTTCTAAAACCAAACATTAGATTTCCCTGTTTCAAAAAGTTATATAATCTGGCCAAGATAGATTAGCCCTTTTCTTCTTAGGTCCTCCCTTTTACAACTAAAAACCCTGGATATAACACAATAAACAGACATTAAAAGACTCAGAAAAGTGGAAAAGAGATAGACAACATAGGGACTTCAGAAGTTGAAGAACAACACAGAAATGAATTCCCTGGACTTTCTTATTGCCTTACATATATCCAAGATAGAGTGCTGTAGAAGTTTCCAGTGCAGTACTGCAAACAGCCACAGACAAAGCTCTAAGCAAAGCCTGTTTCCCTTAGGCAAAGGGCCAGAAAGAGGGTGGCCTAAAAATATAAATTCTTTCTGGCAATTCCCATCCCACTACAGACAAACATCAAAGAAAAAAATCATACTAACAATCTCACCACTTCCCCTGTGGTTCCAGTGGGGCTGAGCAAAGAACTGATCCTCTATTCCATCCCATTTTCGGCCCACAAAAGCAGGTGGCAGTGTTCCAATTCCCCACTCAGTTGTTCTGGCAAAGCCAAGAATGGAGCTAATCTTCCAACCCTTGGACATTTTAATAATATTAACTCATATAATCCAAGAACATGAGATATATTTCCATTTATTTGAGACTCATCAATGTGTTATAGTTTTCAGTGTACAGATCTTTCTCCTCCTTGGTTATTCCTAGGTATTTTATTGTTTTTGATGCTATTGTGAATGGAATTTTTTTTCATTTCTCTCAGTTATTTTGTTGTTAGTGTGTAGAAATACAACTAATTTTTACGTTGATTTTGTATCTTGCAACTTTACTGTATTTGTCTATTAGTTCTAGATGTTTTTTGGGAGCAATCTAAAGATTCAATGAAATCAGTATCAAAATTCCAATGGCATTTTTTAAAACAGAAATAGGAAAAACAATCCTAAAATTCATAAAAAACCACAAGAGATCCTAAAAAGCCAAGTCAATCTTGAGAAAGAGCAAAGCTGGAGGCATCAGACTTCCTGATTTCAAACTGTATCAAAAACCAAAACTGTACTGTACTGGCATAAACAAGACTTATAGATGAATGTAATAGAACAGAGATCTTAGAAACACACCAACACATATTTGGTCAACTAATCTTTGACAAAGATTCCAAGAACAGACAATGGGAAAAAAAATAGTCTCAGAGTCAGAAAAACATGTCAGAGTGAGAGACATCCTCAGATCTCTCCCCTTGAACAACAGTAAGCCAAACATCTAAAACTCAACAAAAAACATCCAACTGCACACCAGAACATCAACTGCAAAAATAAAGCAGGAAGAATCACGAATACATGGAATTTAAACAATATGCTACTGAAAAATGACTGGGTCAGAGAAGAAATAAAAAGAGAGATCCAGAGATATATAGAAAAAATGATAATGATAGTATAATATATCAAATCTTTTGGGACACGGCAAACTGGTCATGAGAGGAAAGTTCATATCATTACAGGCCTATCTCCAAAAACAAGAATGAGCCCAAATAAACAACCTAATGCTCCATCTTAAAAAAACTAGAAAAAGAAGAACAAATGAAGCCTAAAGTCAGCAGACAAAAAGAAATAATAAAAATTAGAGCAGAAATAAATGAAATTAAAAAAAAAAAGGCAATAGCAAAAATAAATGCAACATAGAGCTCGTTCTTTGAGAAGGTTAATAAAATTGACAAACCCCTGGCTAGAATCACTAAAGAAAAAAGAGAAAGGACACAACTAAGCAAAATCAGGGGCGAAAGACAGAAAATTGTGACAGAAATCACAGAAATACAAAGGATCATACAAAAATACTATGAAAAATTATATAACACCAAATTTAATAACCTAGAAGAAATGGACCAGTACTTAGAAAAATACGGTCTTCCTAGACTGAATCAAGAAGATCTGGAAAATCTAAATAGAAAAATCAGCAGTATGGAAATTGAAACAATCATCAAACCTACCAAGAAATAAAAGTCCAGGACCAGTTGGCTTTACCAGTGAATTCTATCAAACATTCAAAGACGATTTAATACCTATTCTCCTCAAACTTTTCCAAAAAAATCGAAGAGGAGGCAATACTTTCCAACTCATTTCACAAGGCCAATATTACTCTGATACCAAAACCTGGTAAAGATAACATAAAAAAATAAAACTACAGACCAATATCTCTCATGAACCCAAATGCAAAAATCCTAAGTAAAATTTTATTTAAAAAATCCTAAATAAAGTACTAGTGAACCGAATACAGCAACATACTAAAAAGATTATACACCACGATTAAGTGGGCTTCATCCCACAGGTACAAAGATGGTTCAACATACTCAAATCGATTAATGTGATACACCATATAAACAAATTAAGAAATAAGAATCATATGATCTCATTGATAGATGCAGAAAAAGTCTTCGACAAGATAAAGCATCCATCTATGATCAAACACTTAACAAAATTGGTATAGAAGGAAGTACCTTAACATAATAAAGGCCATATGTAACAAACTTTTAGCCAAGATTATACTTAATGGTGAGAAACTAAAAACCTTCCCTCTAAGATCAGGCACAAGGCAAGGCTGTCCACTGTTGCCACTGTTATTCAATATAATATCGGAAGTCCTAGCGAGTGCAGTAAGGCAAGAGAAAGATATAAAAGGCATCCAAATAGGAAACCAAGAAGTCAAACTGTCACTCTTTGTGGATGCCATGATTCACTATATAGAAAATCCTAAAGATTCCACAATTAAACTACTAAAAACACTAAGCAAATACAGTAAAGTTTCTGGATACAAAATCAATGTTCAAAAATCCATAGTGTTCCTATACTCTAATAATGAAGTGTCAGGAAAAGAAGTGGAAAAAATAATTTCTTTTGCAATTGCAACAAAAAGAATAACATACCTAGAATAAATCTAATGAAATATGTGAAAGATCTATAAAATGAAAACTACAAGACTCTATTAAAAGAAATCGAAGAAGATACAAAGAAATGGAAAGATATTCCATGTACTTGGATTGGAAGAATTAACATAGTTAAAATGACCATATTACCTAAAGCATTATGTAGATTTAATGCAATCCCAATCAAAATCCTATCAGCATTTTTTTAAAAAAATAAAACAAAAAATCATCAGATTTGTATGGAAGCACAAAAGACCCCGAATTGCCAAGCCATCCTGAGAAAAAAGAACAAGGCTGAAGGCATCACTCTGCCCAACTTCAAATTATACTACAAAGCAACAGTAATTAAAATGGCATGGTATTAGCAACAAAATGGACACATGGACCAGTGGAACAGAATCAAGAGTCCGAAGTAAAGTTATATTTATATGGGCAAATAATTTTTGACAAAAAAGCCACAAATATACGATGGAGAAAGGAAATCCTCTTCAATAAATGGTGTTGGTAAAACTGGAAAGCCACCTACAAAAGAATGAAACTAGACTGTTGTTTATCACTACACACCAAAATTAACTCAGCATGGATTAAGGATCTGAATATCAGATCTGAAACAATAAAATGCGTAGAAGAAAACATTGGAACAAAACTCAAGGACCTTGGACTTAAAGAGGATTTTATAGATTTGACCTCAAAGGCAAGGGAAGTAAAAGCTAAAATAAATGAATGGGACTACATCAAACTAAAAAGTTTCTGTACAAAAAAAGAAACCATGAACAAGGTAAAGAGACAACCATCTGAATGTGAAAATATATTTACAAGCAATGCCTCTGATAAGGGCATAATATCCAAAATATACAAAGAACTCTTACAACTCAATAACAACAAAAATCTAACAATGAAAACAAAAAAAAATGGGCAGAGGACATGAACAGACACTTCTACCTAGAGGACATACAAATAGCCAACAAATATATGAAAAGATGCAAATCAAAACCACAATGAGATGCCATCTCTCACCTGTTAGAATAGCTGTAATCAACAGAACAAGTAATAGCAAATGTTGGAGAGGATGCAGAGAAAAAGGATCCCTCATACACTACTGGTGGGACTGCAA
>CM053505.1:32655628-32701975 GCA_028627145.1 Eidolon dupreanum | reverse complement strand
GGAACAAACAAACAGAGACTCATGGACAATAGACTAGTGGTTACCAGAGGTAGGGAGGAGGGTAGAGGGGGGAGGTAGATGGGGTAAAGTGGATCAAATATGTGGTGACAGAAATAAATCTAACTATTGGAGGTGAATACACAGTGTAAATCCATATATGCCTTGTTGTTAAAGTGTACAGTTGAAACTTATTGGATTTCATTAACCAATGTCACCATTAAAGAAAATGATAATAAATTTAAAAAAGGAAAAAATATATATCAGTTGCCTTCAGAAGTACCAGGAACAAACAATTACAATTTAGAAGTAAAAACGTATTTCATTTACAATAGCACTGAAAAACTAAATACTTAGGTATAAAAGTAATAGAATATGTATAAGATCTGTATGCTACGGTAAACTATGAAACACTGATGAAAAATCAAAAATCTGAATAAATGGAGAGATATTCTGTTTTATGGACTCATTATTGTTAAGATGTCAATGTTTCTCAAGTTTTATGTAGATAAAATATAATCCCAATGAAATTCCATGCAAAGTTTTTTTGTAGATATTGAAAAACTGGTTTAAAATATGTATACAAAGGTATAGATATTAGAATAGCCAACACAATTCTGATAAAGAGCAAATTTGAACTACTCTTATTACTTGATTTTGAGGATTACTATACAGCTACAGTAATCAAGTATGTTGTTACCAAAATAATGCATAGATGAATGCATCAGAACTGAGAATCCAGAAATAGATCCATTCAACTATAGTGAACTGTTTTTTTGACAAAGGTAGACTGGTAATACAGTGCAGAAGGCATAGTTTTTTTTTTTCAATAAATGGTGCTGGAAAATTTAGATATTTTCATGCAAAAACATTCAACTTGACCCAGACTTTACACAAACTTTATCTCAAAATGGATCACAGATTTGCATGTAAAGTGTAAAAATATAATTTTTTTAGAAGAAAACATATACAAAAGCCTTCATTTTGGTGAGGAGTTTTAAAATGCAATACTAGAAATATGGTCTATGAAAAATGATAAGTTGGGCTTTATTAAAATTATAAACTTGTCATCTACAAAAGATAATTTTAAGAGCATGACAAGACAAACCACATACCAGAGAATACATTTTCAAGAACTTGTATCCATAATATATGAAGAATTCATAAAACTCAATTAAAAGACATTTTAAAAATGGGAGAAAGATCTGAACAGATACCTAATCAAAGAAGGTATACTATAAAATGGTAAATACGGGTATGAAAACATGCTCCAAATCATTTTTCTTTAGAGGACTGCAAATTGAACAGTGGGATACTGCTACACACCTACTAGAATGACTAAAAATGTTTAAAAGTGGTAATAACAATTATTGGTGATGATTTAGAGCAACAGGAACTCTCATTTATTGCTGGTGGGAATACAAAATAGTACAGCCAATTTGGAAGACAGTTTGGCAGTTTCTTATAAGGCTAAACATAGACTTACCATAAAATCTGGCAATCATTCTTAGGTATTTACTCAACTTATTTGAAAATCTGTGTAGAGGCAACCATCTGAATGGGAGGAGATATTTGCAAACGACATCTCTGATAAGGGCCTAATATCCAAAATATACAAAGAACTCTTACCACTCAACAACAAAAAAACAAACAATCCAATTAAAAAATGGGTAGAGGACCTGAAGAGACACCTCTCCTAAGAAGACATACAAATGGACAACAGATATATGAAAAGATGCTCAATTTCACTAGCTATTAGGGAAATGCAAATTAAAACCATAAGGAGATACTACCTCACACATATTAGAATGGCTATTATGAAGAGGACAATAACAAGTGCTGGTGAGGTTCTGGGGGAAAAGGAACCCTCATACATTGTTGGTGGGAATGTAAATTGGTGTAGCCACTATGGAAAACAGTATGGAAGTCAGTCCCTCTTCTGGGTATTTACCAAAAAATCTTGAAAATATTTATCTGCAAGGATATATACCACCTGATGTTCAAAGCAGCATTATTCATGGTGACCAAGACATGGAAACAACTGAAGCATCCTTTGATAGATGATTGGATAAAGAAGATGTGGTACACATATACAATGGAATATTACTCAGCTGTAAGAAAAGTTGAAATACTGACATTTGCAACAACATGGATGGATCTTGAGATTATCATGCTAAGTAAAATAAGTCAGACAGCAATAGTTGAGAACCATATGTGGGATATAAAACTGAAAGCAACAAATGAACATAAAAAACAGAGACTCATGGACATGAACAGTGGATTAGTTGTTGCCAGGGGAAGGGGGAAGGGGGGCGTAGATGGGGTAAAGGGGCTAAATATTTGGTGATGGAATGAAATTTAACTTTGGGTGGTTAACACACAATGCAATATACATATGACATATTATTGAATTGTATACTTGAAACCTATTTGATTTCATTGACCAACATAACCCCAATAATTTTAATAAGTAATAAAAAAGAAAATCCATGTCCACTAAAAAACATATATACAGCAATAAAATAAAATAAACATGCACATAAATGTTTTTAGCAGCTTAATTTATAACCACCAATAACTGGAAGCAACCACATAGTTCTTCACTTTGTGAATGGATAATCATTGGTACATCCCAGTACTAAGCAAATGGAACAGTCTAATAACCCACACAACAACATAGATAAATCTTAAATGCAGAATACTAAGTTAGAGAAGCCTATCTGAGAAAGCTGTATATTGTGTGATTTAATATACATGACATTATGGACAAGGAGTAAAGCTAGAGTTGGAAAACAAATTAATGTTTGGCAGTGGATTAGGGGGCAGAGGAGGTGACTAGGTGAAATAAAAAAGATGTTTTAGGGCCATGAAGCCATTTTGTGGTGGATATGTGACATTTGTGAAACACATAGAACATTATAACACAAAGATTCAACCTTAACATATGCTAATTTATTTAAAGAATAACTAGGGGTGGGGCAGAGAATACCATAACATAAAAACTGTGACAAAAGTATGGCACATGTATTGTCATACTGCATTACACATGTTTGACATTATCTCACTGAACAAGATGAAGAAAAAGAGTTGCAGACTGAAGTAACTTTGAAAATAATTGGAAGCCATATGACTAAAGACAAAAGAAACTACATAAGCACTGTATTCAGTAAAGTTGTTTCTCATAGGATTAAAAACTCTCAAGTTGTTTTACATGTATACTGGGAATGAACAAATAAATAAATGAATGGCAGATGGTGGGAGTCAAGGTTCTCACTGCTGGAGTGGGAAGAGATAAGCAAGGAGGGAAAGTGAATGAAACCCAAGGTATTGAATTAGAGATGGAGATATCAGTATGAATTCATGTTTAGTTTAATATAAATACTGATAAAATGCATAGATAGATAAGCAGATAGATAGAGTATATACTACATAGTATACATATACATATTTCCTCGCTCTATGTTCAGGGAAAGCCTAGACACAATTACATCCTAATAGCAACACGCACACCCAATGCCTAAATTTCTGTTTCTAATTATTCTTCAATAAAAGGAACTAGGGCTCCTTGGAAAAATGGTGATTAGTGCTAGGGTAGAAAATATAACTGATGAGGTTAGGACAGGAAATATATGAGATGAGCCTGAAGAATATTGTGAAGAGAAAGAAAGGAAATGCTCAAAAATAAAAGTATAGGGTTATGTTGAAGGGATACAGGAGCCAACTGAAAGAGTTCCCAATGGAATAATCTGAGCAACAAAATATGCAACATAGTATTAGATTATAACCCAAAGTATAAAATAATTATTCATTAGTTCATACTGATATAAACTATTAAATACATAAATAAATGAAGTGGCAAATCTCCTATACAGATGAATTTCAAATAATTTATGTAGATACTCCCCTTTCAAAGAGGTAGAGCATATCTCTCTACCCTTTAAGTGTAGGCAATGCTTAGTAATTTGCTGTATAAAGAGTACACTAAGAAATATTTGGAAATAAAAAATGTAACTACATGATAGAGAAACCTAGCAATCATAAGCTTAGCCAAGTGATCAAGGTTAACATTATCAGTTATAAGTCAACTTAGTAGCATGTATTCTTGATATGTTGTGTTGAGAATGTCACTTCACTTCACTATGGTCTTCCTCCGCCAAATCCATAACCTCAGTCTAACCATGAGAAAAGCATCAAACACATACAATTGAGGTGCGTTCTACTGAATACCTAACCAATATTTACTGTACACTGTCAAGGTCATCAAATAGATGAAAAGTCTAAGAAACTGTCACAGTAATGGAATATTATTCAGCCCTTTTTAAAAAAGGAAAACCTACCATTTGTGACAACATGGATCGACCTGGAGGATATAATGCTAAGTGAAATAAGCCAGACACAGAAAGCAAATACTGTTTCATTGACTTGTATGTGGAATCTAAAAAAGTCAAACTCATAAAATCAGAGAGTAAAATGGTAATTGTCAGGGACTGGCGGGTAGGGGAAATGAAATGTTGGTCAAGTGGATTTAAAAGTTCAGTTATGCAGGATGAATAATTTCTGGAGATCTAATGTATAGCATGGTTACTACAGTCAATAATTCCATTTTGTATACTTGAAATTTGCTGAGAATGTTGATCTTAAGTGTTGTCACCACATAGGCATACAAAATCATAACCACACATCATGGATATGTTAATTAGCTTGATTGTGATAACCATATCACAGTGTGTGTGTGTGTGTGTGTGTGTGTGTATAAATATCATGTTATAAACCTTAAATATATACAATTTTTATTTGTCAAATATACCTCAGTAAAGCTGGGGAACAAACCCCAAATTAATTAAGAACAATACCTTCCCCCCATAAAAGAAGAGCCTAAGGAGACATGATGACTAAATGTATTATGGTATCCTAGATGGGGTATGGGAACAGAAAAGGGATATTTGATAAAAACTAAAGAAATCTGAATAAAGTCTGAACTGTAGTTAATAACATGGCAGTGTTGGTTCATTAGTTGTGACAAATGTACCATAGTAATGTAAGATGTTAAGAACTGGGGAAACTGATTTTTTGGTACATAGAAACTCTCTTTATTGTATTTGCAACTTTTCTAGAAATCTAAAAGTGTTTTGAAATAAAGTTCATTCAAAAGAAAAAAAAATACTGACTACACTGTTAGCCAGGATGTAGAAGAACTGGCATTCTTATATACTGCTATGGAAATATATAATGGTACAACACTTTGGAAAAGAGTTTGGAAGGTTTTTTTCTTTTAAAATCCTTAAACATATACCTACCATGTGATCTAGCCATTCCAATACTAAGTATTTAGCCAAGAAAAAAGAAAGCATATGTCCATTTGAAGAACTCGAGAATGGAAGTAGGGGAACAGAGAAGGCTTCCTAAGGGAAAATATGTATCAACTGAGTGTTAATATAAAGTAAAATCACTTAACGACTTAGATGGTAGAAATGCTACTCTAGGTTATGTTGGTGCCAAGAACTGTGTGTGCTACCTGCTATATGAGAAGCTGTATTATTTTGCTAGGACTGCCATAACAAAGTACCACATTATGGATGGCTTAAGCAACAGAAATTTGTTATTTCACAGTTCTAGAGGCTAGAGATTGGAAAACCAAAATCAAGACATCAGCAGGACTGAAGTTCTTCTGAGAGCTGTAAGGGAAGGATCAATCCTAGGCCTATAGCTTATAGAGTTCATGGCTTATAGATTCATCAGTGACACCAACATGACCCTGATCTCTAGTTTCATGTTCACGTAATGTTCTTTATGTGCATGTCTATCTCTTTACACAGTGTTCTTTTATAAGGACACCAATTGTATTAGATTAGGGGTTAATACATCTGCAATGACCCAATTTCCAAATAAACTTATATTCTGAGGTACTGGGTGTTAGGATTTCAACATATGAATTGTGAGGAGACAAAATTAAATCCATAACAGATGACAGAAATAGGGCAGAGTTCCAGATCTCCAGAACCTCAAATTTCTTTTACAAATTACATGGCACATCATAGACAGAAGTTATTCATGTTGTGTCTTGGAAAGAAAGCTTCTACTATACCAACATCAATTTGGAAGGGAAAATTTTTCATAACGGCATATTTACAAAGTACTTGTTAAATCCAGAACACTTTTGTGAGTCCTACTATGTTTCAGGCAATTTTAGATGTTTGATATATTTGAAATAATGGTTTTTACCCTCAAGGCTCTCACAGCCTAATGAGGGAGTCAGAGACATATTTTAATAGCAAAATTCAACATCTGTATATATATATAGTGGCAGGGCAAAGACCACCTTAGCTGCTGTTCTATATCTCCTTTAAGACTGAGATAGCAGGTTACCCTACTTGCTTCCACCCACATCTCTAGTAGCCATTCTATACCTCTTTTCAATCAGATCATTTCCGACTGACTATGTGACCAGTACATCTTTGGTCACTACCAGTGACTTCCAATGTGAACAACCCAAGGATGTTTATCAGTCCTCACCTCATCTTATTTAAAATCTCTCCAATCACTGACACTGGGTAACATTCTCTACTCCTTTAATTTTTATTTCTTCTCAGGCCACTATTCTTCAGTATTCTTTGATGAAGACTGAGCAGCTAAACTCTTCTGACCAATTCCAACCCCATATATCCAATTGATGGCTAGACTTTTCCACTAGAATATCTTTGATGGCATCTCAAATTCAGTGAGAGTATAAATGAACTCATCTTCTTTCATATATCGAGTTTCTTTTAGTTCTCAGTCCCCCATTTGTTAACCAGTTTCCAAAGATGTCCTCTGATGTGTAACTTCTCTGTTTTCAAGTCTTTGTGTAGTCATTTTTCACATTGAATATGGGTTGTCTCTGTGACCAAAGAATAAAGAGGTGATGATGTGCCTTATCCAGGCCTAAGCTTTAAGAAAGCCTGGAAGCTTCACGTTTAAAACTTTTGGAAACCTTGAGATACCCTGTAAGAAGATCAGCTATCCTATTGCAAAGAACAGTTGGAGAACCAGCATGATGAGGGAGAAGATCTAAGACTACAAGGAGAGAGGGAGGACTTGCAGTCCAACCTGAGTCTAGCTTTCCAGCTATCTACCTCCAACCCAGATATATACATAAATTATCATAGACTTTCCAGACCGGTCAAGCCTATGGATGACTGCTGACCTAGCTAATATCAAGCGGAGCAGAAGAACCAGGCAGCATACAATCTAAGAGTAATAAAATGGTGGCTATTTGAAGCCACTATCAATGCCCACCACCACATCACCCATTCAACTATACAACAAAACCCTTCTCTCCATTAAAGACAGACATCAGCCCTGTCCATACCAGGGTATTCTTACCACATTAGGCAGGATACTCTATACATTTTTGCTTTTACCATGGAGGTTCTCTTTCATATAGGTAGGCTTCTAGACTTTTTAACCCATACCTAATTCTCCAACACACCACATGCAGTGTCATGGTTCAACTCTATCATTAATCTCTGCCATAGGTATGTTTTTTTTTTAAATTTAAGTTTTATTATATCACTCTTCTGTCATACATGGAAATTCCACAGATACCTATATACCAAAATTTTCTATATGAGTGGTGCTGGAGCCTATACTTGGATTTAAAATATACATTCTCCTTGTAGGGGCAATTATTATAATATGGCTTTTTCCATGGTTTTCATATATGTATCTGTGTGTGTGCCCTCATTTCCCCCATTCAAGTGACTCTGCATGGACTGCGCCAATTGTCCAAGTTGTAGTATACAAACTGATGTGGCGACTTCACTACTACAGCATTTCAGAGACCTATCCCAGACTCCATCTTTACCCTTAGACCCTGTATTCTATGCCTGAATTAGTTGCATATTGCTGCTGTAATAAATTTCCACAAATTTAGTGGCTTAAAAATCCCACAAATTTATTCTATCACATTTCTGGAAGGTCAGGAGTCAGAAATGGTCTTACTGGTCTGAAAAGCAAAGTATCTGCAGAGATATGTTCTTTTTGGAGGTGTCAAGAGGAAATACATTATTTTGCCTTTTTCATCTTCTAACAGCCTTCTGCATTCTTTAGCTCATGGCGCCTTCCCCCATATTCAAAGCCAGTAATGTAGCATCTTCAGTTCTATCTCTTTTCTAACCTCTGCTTCTGAGGTCTTCTCTGAATGACTGATACTCTTGCCTACATTGTATAAGGATCTGAATAACTATTACATTGGGCCCACCTGGATAATTTAAGATAATCTCTCCATCTCAAGATCCTTAACTTAATCATGTATGCAAAGTCTCTTTTGCCATGTAAAGTAACACATTCATAGATTCCAGGGATTAGGATGTCAACACTTGGGGAGGGGGCATTTTTTCAGTCTACCACATCCACCCTAGATTAGGTGGCAAAATACATTCTCCCCATACCAAGGTTTCCAAAAGTCTGAACCTATTGTAGCATCAATTCAAGTCCAAAATCTCATGGCAATCTAGGCTTTTTCTATCATGGTCCTCGAAATTCTTCTATGCTCTACCCACTGCCAATTCCAAAGCCATATCTATGTGTTTAGAAATTTGTTATAGCAGTGCTCCATTTCTCTTACCAAAATTTGTATTAGTTTCCTTATTGCTGATATAACAAATTATCACAAATTTAGGGCTTAACATCCACTTATTCTCTCACATTTCTGGAGGTCAGAAGTCAGAAATAGTCTTACTAGGCAAAAATAAAAGTGCAGACAGGGTTGCATTTCTTCTGAAGGCTGTAGAGGAAAATTTATTCTCTTGCTACTCTTGCTTTTTCCAACTTTTAAAAACTGCCTGTATTCCTTGGCTCATTGCCCCTTCCTCCATCTTCAAGGCCAGAAAAGTAGCATCTTCAAATTCACCTCTTCTCTGACCTCTGCTTCCTTGGCCTTTGACCCTGAATTTGACCCTTCTGCCTCCCTCTTGTGATTACATTGGGCCTATCTGGATAATCCAGGATAATCTCCCATCTCAAGATCCTTAACCACATCTTTAAAATTTCTGTTGTCATGTAAGAAAATATATTCATAGGTTCTGGGAATTGAAATGAGGATATTTTGGGGAGTGCATTATTCAGCCTATCATAGCTCTCAATCCAAATTCTCTTGTGTCTATGTCCTGACCTTTCAAATTGATCCTTTAGCACCAATACAACACCTCAGATTTAATATTCATGCTCCACAGCTGGTAGTACAGTGTCCAAAATCTATATAACTTTTCACAGACTCAGTTGTGTCTTCTAAACCCTAGCCCAGTTACAGTTCCACATGTCTAGAAAAGGAGTTCGAACAGGGTGGGTAGTGGGTAATTAAGGTAAGGGTCCATATCCAAGGAAGAAACATTTTTGAGAAACATAGGAATAAGTGCACAGATGAGAGTTACCTCACACTGCTTGAAAGAATCAGAGAAAGCTTCAATGGGGACGAAAATGGAATATTGATAAGCAAAGAAGTAGCAGAGAATGGGAAGGAATTCTGGGAAGAGGGACCAACATGTGCAAAGATGCCAAGATAAGAGTGTATCTGACTCATGAATCCTACAAAGTAGTTCAGTATGTAGGAAGTCCTTCAGCTGAAGGAAGAAAAAGAAAGAGATAGATTAGAGTGAGATGGGAAATAAGGGAGAGTGGAGAGACAGCAAGAATGACAAACATTGAATGCGTGTTGGGCAATATGCTAGTTGATTCATATGCATTTATTTTACTAAATCTTCACTAGTAGTCTGAGAGAACATTTTTATAGATATTACAAAATTGGACAGCTTTAGGTGGTAGGCTTGAAACTCCAGCCTAGTTCACTCTAGAATTAAGGCTATGGTCTTTTCACAAAGTTAGTGCTGCCTGAAATGTGGCATGCAAGCTATGGATGGTACTCAACAGGTCAGGACATAAATAAAGTTGCTGTGTTTGTTGCTTAATAGTAATATATTTGTTGGTTATTTTAAAAATAAGATTTAATCCACATGCAAGTCTTAATGAGAAATGAACAAGAGCATTTCCAGAGCATAGATGAAGGGGGAAAACTCTATAAAATCCCCTCTAAACATGATGCTTCTCTTGCAAATGTTCCTCATGAGGCAACAGCTGCCCAATCAAAATCCTCCATGAAAGGACTGCAAATTGGTACAGCCACTATGGAAAACAGTATGGAGTTTCTCCAAAAAACTAAGAATTGATCTACCATATAATCCAGCAATTCCTCTACTGGGTATTTACCCCAAAGACTTGAAAACTCATGCCCAAAAAGATGTTTGCACACTGATGTTCATAGCAGCATTATTCATAGTGGCCAGGACATGGAAGCAACCAAAGTGTCCTATGATAGATGATTGGCTGAAGAAGCTGTAGTACATATATACAATGGAATATTATTCAGCCATAGAAGAGATGAAATACTGCCATTTGCAACATGGATGGACCTTGAGATAATCATGCCAAGTGAAATAAGCCAGACAAAAAAAGTTGAAAACCACATGTTATCATTTATATGTGGGATATAAACTTAAAAGCAGCAAATGAACAGGACAAACAGAGACACATGGTCATCGACAACAGACTAGTGGTTACCTGAGGGTAGAGGGGAGGGTGGAGGTTGGAGGTAGACAGGGCAAAGGTGGTCAAATCTGTGGTGACAGAAAGAAATCTAACTATGGGAGGTGAACACACAGTGTAAATATATATATGCCTTACTGGTAAAGTGTACAGCTAAAACTTATTGGATTTCATTAACCAATGTCACCATAAAAATAAATAATAAATTAATTAATTAATTTAAAAAACAAAAACAAAAACAAAATTAACCATGCACCGACACTCCATACCTTCCCACATCATTTCTAAGTCTTTCCTCTCTTTCCACCACTTATAAAAAGTGTATTCTTCATTTTGCTAACCTCTCTTGTGTCTCAGTTTCCTCGTCTATATAATGAAGATAATGATAGGAACTTACACATTGGATTGTAATTAGGACTAAGTGATTTAAAGTTCTTAGAACAGTGCTTGAGATTTGGTAAACACCGTACAAGTATATTAAAAAAAAAACTTCAAAAGATTAATCTCTTCCATAAAGATCTTTCCTTGGATGTCCACCTCCCCACATTGTGTCCAAAGTTTCCACCCCCTGCTGGTCACCTCCTTAACCCTAGTTGCTTCTCCAACCTCCTGTCTCTAGCCATCATCCTTCCTACTGTTTCATAAAAATGACAACCTGGTTTCTTCCTCAGCTCCTATTCATGTTCTCTCACTAAGTTACCAGCTTTGCACCAAAAAGTCTCCTTGCAAACCAAAATTCTTAGTAAATGGCAGGAAATTATAAGTAACAATCATCTCTTCATCTCAGAAATACCTAGAAGCACATTATTTGTTACACAGGGTTAGTTTCAGGAAAGATACTTAACCCTGTAGAAGATGACATAGAGTAACAAGATTCCAAAAAGATAACTAAGCAAGCAATCAGGTTGGCTTGCCAAAAGTTGGTAAATGCTAAAAGTAGATAATGAGATTTAATGAATTGGAGCAAGACAGTTTGTTACTCACAGCACAGCAAACCGCAGGATCATCAGTGTGGTAGCATTGGTTTCCCTGCCCCCAATTCCCAAAAGGCCCAGATGGTGGTTTCACACTTCGCACATGCACCACAGCTGAAGAACCAAAGAGCAAGGTCTCGGCACCTTTTGTAGCAAGCAGCAAACAGATTAGTTCCCTTTTCTGGGAAGAAAGCAGTCGCAGTAGTTAAATTAGGTCACCTTGACCTGTTTAATTGCCTATGTAACTAGCTAATGATACTGCTCGGTATCATGGGACTGTTAAGCACTGAAGTTTGGATGTGCAGAGATACTTAGGGCTCATGATGGATTGCTTTTCTCAACAGTTAAAAAATCCATGTACTGTATTATGACATATCACATGGAACACAATAATAAGTCAGTGTAGGATTACACACAGCATTTAGCCACTGAATTTGGAGAGAAGTCTTAGGAATGAAGAGCATCTGAAATTGTTAGGAGATGAGATGAAATTTGTGAAGAACAGAGAGGAAAGGAAAAGGAAAGAGTGGGACTTGCTAGAGCATGAGTAAGTTTGAGACTCTCTATATTACAGAACTCTGGGACTTTAGAATAACATAGTTATAGGATTGAATTCTGGCTCTGTCACATCTATATAAGGAAATAATAATGCATGCATTGAGGAAACAATGTGAAGATCAACTGAAATAGCATATATAAGACACAATTAGATTTTAAATCCTCTGCATTTCTTGTTAATATGTTTTCAAAATTTTGCTGTTTTGTTTTTATTGTAATGTTTAAAAAATTTTTATCTTTATGGCAATTAATCCTCTTATATACATAAACATATTAGGCATATAATAAAACGAGCTGTATAGCTCTGACAAAAAAAAACAAACAAAAAACCTAGAGGTAAAATAAGAATGACTGAGGCATAAAAAAATATTGCTCAAGTCATAGTGTATGTGAGTAATTTTGCTAGTGTGTGTACAGGTTGATGTGGAAAATATGTGGGCATTCTACATTGCTTGATACACAAAAATCTCACATATATAGTTACTTATATGGATAGGAAGATAGGATCTACTATACTAACTCCAACTAAAAAGAGAGCTATTCCTCTAATCAATTTCATTACCATAAATTAATTATTCAATTAAACAACCATTGTTGAATACTAGATTTCAGGATGTATCCTGAAAGTTGGATATGCAAAGACCAATTACCCAATGCCCTATCTTTCAAAGATCGAACATCTTAGTGAAAGAAACAATCAAATAAGCATATATCTAGGTCTTAGAGTATAAATTACTTATTCAAGGTCATAGAAATAGTAGTGGTAGTAATAAATTGTCTACTTTAATTCTGCAAGCCTACAGCTCCACACAATTTTTTAAAACAAAGTTTCCTCTTATGATCTTCTCCATTTTAACTTATCTCACCTCTCCTAGTTCTGTTGGAAGCCTCTCTATATTTTTCTGTTATTTCTTGAGAAGAATTCTGAAAGCAAAGCTCTGCCCATCTGTGAATTAGTGCAGGAATCTAAAGCAGGTATTTCACCTTCTCTCTCCCAGCAAATAGCTGTCCCAGAAGAACTGTTTTGTTAAGTCATTGACCTCATTTAAAGGGTAGTAACAGTAGGAACAGCTCCAGTTTCCAAGCTTTTCAATTTACATAAAGCCTCCATTATTCTCAGAGAGGGTCTCTAATGCTTCTGTCATTATCCAAGCATTGCCTCATTTCTGATGTATAAAAATGTCAGATAGTTGGACCCTAAGCTGGTTGGTTTCAGCATAGATCCTCTGGACTCTGACCTAATCTTCTGAGAGATGCTATAACCTTGAGTTCCTGGATTTTCCAAGTGTCCTCTTACGTTGGCATGAAGACAACTCTGTCATGAGGAATGACATTTACATCTCAACAACTGTAACATAAGCAGTGTTTCTGTGGTGAATGGGAAAAGACCCACCTTTGTAGTTAGCAGATCTGGATGTGAATCCAAGTTCTACTGCTTAACTATCTACCTTGCCTAACTCATCTCAGCCTATTTCTTCAACTGTAGAAAGGGAATAACAGTATCTTTCTCTCAGATATTTGGTAAACAAAAATTAAAGAGTTGAGCACTCAGTTGATATTTAATATGGGTTATCATGAAAATGAGAAATTTATGTTACTCCTCTATATTGTTGAGCTCCTGTGTAAATCATCTCTGTATCCTTCAAACTCCTAGCACAGTGTTTAAAATAAAGTGTCAGTGAATGTTTGTGGAGCATAACTGACCAGTCTTTAATTTTACATCTGAAAAACAAATGAGCATTTCAACTCTGATTTTTTACAATTCTGTATAAACTACTCATATGCCAATGTTGATGTTGATCTGTGTTATACACAAAGTAAAATGTTGCTGCATGTAACTCTCTTGCTATGATGATCTTCATTTGTATTGTTGAACCATATGGGACTGGACTTGACTGTGGCATTTCTGGTTCTCAAACTCAGACAGGCGATATGCAAAAGCTGAAAGATTTGGTCTCTTACAGCATCTTTTTTAAGAGCAGAGAAATATTTCCAGGAAGCATCTCAGCAGACTTCCCCTCAGGGTACATTTCTCAGCATTGGTCCACATACATAATCCTAAATCAGCCAAAGACAAGGAAGATATTGTGAGACAAGAGGTGTGTGTGTATGTGGGTGTGTGGGAAGAATGTATTTGTACACACATATGTATGTGGTCATGCCTAATGAATGAGTGATTCCTGGATCCACCAAGATGGAGCACAGTAAAATGGTCCAATAATTCACATATTTCAAGGAATGGGGGACAGCTCACATAAACTTTGCATATAATCTACCTGTTTAATGACATCAGGACATGATAGCACATTGTCTCTGTCCAGTAATTGTTAAAGCCTTGAAGATGGGATCTGAAATGTACATAATCCCTTGGGTAAGAATTTTTCTGCCTTAAACAGTGTTGGAATAAGCACTGACTATGACTGTTTCCATGGCTGACCAAATATTTACCTTCTGATTGATATTTTTTCTGTAACTATGATAATAATTTAATAGTTTTATTCTTAAAATTTAAAGACTTTGCAAATATCTTCCCTGATTCTGTAGTTAAAACTAAGAGAACAAATATATTTACTTTGGGTCTCGATGTTACCACCCTTCATGAACATCCATTGGAAAGCTTTTAGATTCTGGGGTTTTCTCTCAAGCTTCCATATCTATACATGTTAATATAAAGAGCTCTTTCTCATGGGATAATTCTAGCTTCACATTATAAGGACTAAATAAACTAGTAGTTAGTTGTCACATAAATCCCAAGAGGCATGTAGATGTTCCTGCAATGATGAGTTCTCTGAAATATGACAGATTTGAGATATGCTCACCAGTGACGCAGTGATAGCTAATATCTATTGAACACTTAACATCAGACAAACACTTTCATAAATGCTTTAATCACAGTAAATAATTTAATGATGAAAGCAAGGTCTCTATTAGTTTATGCATAAGCATTAACCAAATTTATCAATAAAGATAGTCAGAAAGGTTCAATGACTTGCTGACAGTTATTTAGCATACAAATAGTGGAAGCAGGATTTTTACCCAGTCAATGTCCCTCCAGAGCCCAGCTTCATAACCACTGTAGCACATGGCTTTCACTCCAATAGACTATGACAGAAGAGATGCTCAGATTCTTTTATTATTTTGGGGAGGCCAGTGAGACCCAGTACAAAGGGCATGAATAATGTTAATAATAATGTGCCTTCTTAATTTATTTGAGAATAAGAGAAACTATCACCTGGAATAGCACATGGAATTTATGTAGAAGCCCAATGAATAATAAATAAAATATACAGAAAAAGAGACAAAAAAGTAAACAACCTGTTTTTGTGTGTGAGTGGCAATAACCTAACTATGGAAAAATAGACTGTCAGATTAATCTGTAAATGTCTTCCCTGACCACCCCCTAGGGTATGAATGGAATTTCATTTGAAAAAGAATGGTCTTCTATTACATATTCTGGATGAAGGAAGGGCCTGGGACCTAAAGTAGTACTGTAGAATTCCCCCTTCTTAGGCTGAGATGAGGGAAAAGCTTTCCAATACTCTCTTTGGGCTGGTAGTAAGATTGGCCATGATTGTGAGGTGGAAAGTTTCATAAAAAATCCTGGTTGGTGGAGCTGGTGAACTGACCCTTCCCATCTGGAAAAAGGCTGGGAGCCAGACAGGAAATGGGCATAGTAAGAAATTGCAGAATGGATCTGAGGTTTATGAATGATTATAAGTCCTAGTATTTGTGTTACACTTCTCTCCCACAGTCTAAGAAGTATCAATAAAATCTCGTTAAATATGATATCCTCATTTCTGCTGTACAGTGGGAAATCTGGGCAAGTCCCAATTCTGTGCGTGGAGTAAAAAGGTAGAAGTAAGAGAGCAGGATCCTCTATGGTGATGCTTGAGTGATAATGGCTGAGGCAATCACCAGCTTGGAAATAAAATGCCCTGTGGAGGAACACCATGAGGATCAGAAGTGGCAGAGGTAGAGTGGTGTAGCAGCAGGGCAAGAAGTTCGGAATAGACAGAAGGACTCCAGGGAACTTTTCACATCACAGGGAAAGCAGCAGCAGAACCACCTCCAGCAAATATGATTCATCAAGCTAAATTATAAAAAAGAATCCTTATCTCTTTGATCAGGCCTTGGTTTTCTTGCTTTTGTCATTTTAACAAAGAGAAAATTACTACTGATATAGAAAAATCCCAGACAGAGGCTAAAAACTGCTTAACCTTTTAGTTTTGTTTTGTTTTTGCTCTGTTAATCCCAAAACCAGATGATAGATCATGAAAAAAGAGCTGAGATATTGAAATAAAGAGTAAGTTCAGGTCTTCATGGTAGCAACAATTGATGATACCCAGGATTTCAATGAAGGTCACAGGCTTTGAAGACAAACATTTCTATGGTGAAAAGTATGGCTTTGCCACTAACAAGCTGAGTGATCTGGTGATTGTTACCAAACTTCTGGGAGCCTTTCTTTCTTCACCTGTAGAAAGGAGCTGATGGTGACACCTATGTGAGATTTTCAAACTGGTATAGATTTGGTGAAACAGTCATTTTCATAAACTGCAGGTAGTAAAGCCATTGTCTTTATTGATGTCAGGCTGCATCAACACTGAATCAACTATGTACCTTCAACAATTTATTTAAAGGAAGTAAAAGGACATGTGTACAAACATGCAATAAAAGATTGTTCACTAGTGTATTGTCATCAGCATTAGGAAATGTTCTAAATATACATTAAACCTCAGCTTAAAGGTCATTAACTTCTTCTGAGATGCATTTCCTGGCTACACTTATAAAGATGATTTTCCTCCTTTTTAGGATGGTATGTGGCCCTCTCCGGAGTCGGTTCTGAGTTGGTCTCCTTGGATCCTGGAGGAAACATGTGAACAGCTGTATCTAGGAAGTGAAAGGGTTGTGGGGCGTGGATCTTGGGCTCTGGGGTGTGAAAGTCTCCTTGAACCCCAGCATTCACACACTTAAGTCAGCACCTCACTGTGTTTCTACTGCCTCTGTGGCTCCACTTCAGTATCTGTGCACCAGCTGTGCCCCCTGCAGAAATGCCCTTTCTAGACTATGTGTTCAGAAAGGTTTCCATGGGCTACTCTGCTCCTGTGTAGCAGCCCCATGCTTACCCCCTGGCCCCTTCACAGTGATCTATGCACTTAGGTGCACAAAACCCTACCACTTCCACTTCCCTGCTTGTCTTGTCTCCTACCTCATTCCCTGGCCTCCCTACCTCTTCTTTGCTGGCCCCTTCTTCTGAAGTCATATGAGTTTCTAAGAACTGCATATACGACTTCTCCATCTCCACCATCATCCTGGATACAAGGTGAGATTGAGGAGGAGAAAAACGGAGATGAAGGTTATAGAAAGAAAAGAAGGAAAAAAAGAGGATGAGTTGGGGAGAAGAGAGAAAAAGAGGAGAGGATAAAAGGGGAATAAGAGGAAGAAGAGGGAAACAATGAAGGAGGGGAAAGGGGAAAAAGAGTGGGAAAATTTAGTTGAAGGACAATGTAGGGAGAAGAGGGAAGGAGAGTGAGGCAAAGAGCATAGAGAAAGATTAGGGATGAAGGGAGAGCATTAGGGGGTTGAGGAGAAGGAGAAGGAAGAGAAGATGATGGAAGAGAAAGAGTGGAGGAAAAATATTGTATAAAGAGAAAGGTTGGAAAAGAAGAGCAAAGGAGAAAAAGAAGCTTTTAAGGGGATGAAGAGAATAAGGGAGGAGGAAAGGAAGAGGCAAAAAAAAGGAGAGGGAGGGAGAGGGTTAGGTGGAGGTGTGGGGGGATTTGTATGTCTGAGAATCTCAGTTCATGTTCTCCAGGAACAGGTTTTCCAGGTGGGGTCCAAGTGTGACTCTTCCTTGCTTCCCCCACAGGCAGCATCTTATAAGGGTGCTCCCTGTCCACCTCTTGTGTTTGTGCTGTAGTTGCTGGTGTTGCTTGTAAGTTGCCTCTAGGAAATGATTTGCCTTCCTGTTCTCCTCAAACAGCTTCCTGGAGAGCTGGCCACAAAGGTTGGGGGTCATTAGTCCATCAGCCAACTCTTCCCTTCCACTTCTCTCCATTCTGCTGTGGAAGATCCTTTCACTGGGCACAGAGTGGCCCTTTCCATAGAACAGCTGGCTCAGCTGATGCTGTAAGTCTTCCTTCTTTACCTGTATCAGCTTCTCTGTGGAAGTAAGCAAGGCAGGGCAGGGATCTCTTACCTCTGAGCCTCACTTTCCTTTCCCTTGCATTGCATCATGAAGATCCTCCGTATCCCTATGGTGAGAGGAACCGAAGAAGCCTTGTAAGAGCTCACAGGAGGAATATGGGTTGGGCAAATTATTTGATGGAAGACGCCAAATTAATTTAAAGAAATTCTGGTTCTCTGCCTCAATGTTACACCTCCACAAAGTCCTTATTGCACAGATTGGGCCCCTAGAGGATGAACCTGCATTTATTCATCCATCTTCTTGGCCTTGACGTATAGTATGGGCCCTGGCATGATTGCCATATATTTGCATGAACTGAAAAGATTCACTTTAGAGACCAGAGCAGTCTGTATGTACCTGTAAGTGTTGCTTTCTTCTATCAGCTGGCACAGAGCCGGAATTCCATAAGTGTCTATCAGAAATGAGCAATTTGTTCTGGGATCATTTACCCTGGCCACTGAGGCATTAGGTTTTACACCACACACACACACACACACACACACACACACACACACACACACACAAACACAGCAAAGGTGAGCTTCTGAGAAGTTTGAGGTTCCCATAACCTTTGCCACTACCTCTGGATGATTATTCTTTCCTCCCAGAAATGGTGAATGGATGTTGGATAGACTTATGAATGTACAGGTGGATGGATACATGAGGAGATGATAAACACATGGTTAGATGAATGGATGGAACATCAGGCAGTTGAATAGATTGATTGAAATGGAGAGATGTGACTTGATTTACGTTTCAACGGGATTCATCTGTCTACTATGGTGAAAGTAGCTTTTGTGGCATGGCTAGGGCAGAAGCACAGAGAAGGAGAAAGGGGAGAGAGGCGAGGGAGGGAGGGAAGGAGGAAGGGAAGGGGAGAGAGAGAGAGAGAGAGAGAGAGAGAGAGAGAGAGAGAGAGAGAGAGAGAGAGAGGCTATTCAGTACCTTGCTTTTTCCTCAAGAACTCCATCAGGTGCAGCTGCTCTTGAAACAGTGGGAAAAAAAAGTGGTACTTTCAGATCTCAAAGAATGCACCTTAACCTTCCCCCTACAACTCCAACTTCAGGGAAGGGACTTGCTTGATGTCACCTGAAATGTCTTGTACAGATCCAAGAGAGACATGAGTGTCTTCCTTCTATCCCATCTCCTTCACCTAATGAAGATCGCTCTGAGACCATCTCTCTCCCCTATGTGTGACCATATTCTCTGCAAGTGTTAAAAGGTGATAGCATTTACAAATGGCAGTGTGAGTATGGTGCAGAATGAATATGGTTTTACACAAACCTTATGTCTCATTTGAGAGATATGATAACAAAGTTTTAAATATATCAAGTCAGTTAGGGATAAGGAATATAAAGAAAAAATCAAGCAAGATAAGAGGAATGGGGAATGATCAGGTGGGGGCAGGTACTATTTTTTAGATGGGAAGATAAGTTAAAACTTCTATAAGGAGCTGAGGTTTGAGCTGAGAGTTGAATTACTGGAGGTAGTAGAGAGGACATCTAGATTATCAAGGATGAAGAGCACTACAGGCAGAGGAAATAGATAGTGAGAAGTCCTTCAGATGAGGGTGTGTTCTATGTTTTGTTGTCATCATAGTGCAAGAGGGGGGAGAGGTAGAAATTTAAGAGAAAGAGGTGGCAGGACAACCAAGTGGGTCTTAGGAACCACATTGGAAGTTCTGTGTCTGGAAGCTAGAGTTTAGGGAAGATAAGATTTACTACTTAGAGATGTCATGGGACTTCACACCACTTACATGAATCTAATTCCTTCTGTTTGGTCTCCCAGAGGACATGAGCATCTCTCACCTGCTCACTGGCTTTCTGTTTCACTGGGTCAGAGAAAAGACAGATGTTGAGTGACCAAAGCACTCAACTCTGTTCCCTCTCAATATGTTGCATTTCAAGTTACTCAGCAAGCACTTCCAGATCATACAGATGAAGAAACAAGTTTCAAAGCCCAGACCCTCTGAGCTAAACCAGCCAGCCAAGCTTCCCAAACTCACATTTTTAAAACTCCTTAACCCTTTTTATCAGGTCCTCAGTCTGTGGATCTAGGCTTTCTGCTATAGTGGGAAAAAGAAATTGAGCTGGAGGACCAGCCATCCAATGCAGGTGGAAATGGGCCGGGGGCTAGCATGATGTCTATCCAGCTTTCATTCAGCATGCATTTATTGTCTGCTATGTCACAAAAGATGTGCAGGGCCCTATGGGCTTTTGTTATGAATGGCAGAAAAGTGCAGTGAAATGAAAAACAAATCACAATATTTGACATCGTGTTGATAATTGTGTTGTAAAAAAATAACGACACAGGCACAAGTAGAGAGAATTGAAGGGGCGGAAGGGTCTTCTTTAACTACAGGAAGAACCTTCTGGGTCCCAGATAAGAGGAGTAAGCTCTACAGTTCTCAAGGAGGGGAGGGTGTGGGGGCATTTCCAGGTATAGGGGACAGCAAATGCAAACACTTTATGCTTGGAAGGCAGGAAACACATGATCCAGGGCACAGGGAGGATACCCAGTGAGCAAGTGAATGTGAGGCAGAGTGAAGGGAGAAGGGAGACCCTACAAGGTTTTGTGAACCAAGGTAAGGAATTCTGGATTTTACTCTGAATGTTGTGAGAAGCCAATGGAGATCTCTCTGCAGTCCCATCTTCTTAAGATTCCTGACAAGGGTTGGGGAAGAACATGACAAATCTGTGATTGAGGGATTGATCCCAACAGACAAAAAGAAAAATACTGCCACCTGCATGGAAGGTGGCAGCTTGCAAGACTCCTAACCCTCAGTGAAAGGGAGCACTTGTCCTCTTGGAGAACTTTTACTACAGTCTTCTTTAACTTAGTTTCCTCACAAGTTTTCTGGTTGCAATGATCTGAATCGAGAAGCATTCCTCCTTTTGCCTCTGGTTCCAGAATCATCAACACAAAACTGGGTGCCTAAGCTTGAGGAAAAACATCCCAACTATCCCTGGGCCTCCATCAATTCCCCTAGAACTTCTATGCCTCAAGTACCCAGTTCTTTTTGTAAGCCAGGGTTCTTTCTACCTGAGGGGCACAGACCTTACAATTCTACTCCTGAGATGGGATTTAAAACAAAACAAAAAATAGGAGGAAATAGGAGGAAAACACATACTATCCATCTATTAAAAAATACCTGAAGCCTTAAAATATTCACCTTAGCTCATTTTCTAGGGTAAGAACTAGGTGTCTTCCTCTCTGCATCTGACGAGGGCCAAGCCCACAGTATCAAATGTCTGCAGAATTATAAGTGAAAGCAATGGGATTTTGAAGTCCCTAATTGAGTTATGTAACCTTTAGCCTAGGGAGCAGTTTCTGAGGTGTTAATAATAACTTTGAACATCACCGCATTGGGACATTTTGTTTTCCTCAAGTTAGAATGGTTCCTGTGGTTCCTGTCCTGTGGTCTCTTTACCTAATTTTTGCCCATACAGAAGCCAATGTGAAATCTTAGGAAGGGGACAAAAGTTAGTACTTACCTGTTTTTGACTGACTGACCACAACATTTTTTTAGCATTTTATTTTATTGTATTATTAGTTTCAATTATACAGTATATTGATACAGTTTATGAAATGATTTCTCCAATTACTCTATCACCCCTCTGCCTCTACACATAGTCATTACATTACTGCTGACTACATCATTTTAAACTAAGAATGACTTTGGCAGAAACCCTTTGCCCCAGCTCTGCTATAAGCTCTGGGCTTATGTCATCTCTATGATACATCATAACAACAAAAGGAAGGTGTAAAGCCATTTACAGTGTTTTCTGCTACTTTTGTATTAAAAATGGTGGGAAGTATGTATATCCATACTTGTGTAAATATAAAATATCTCTGGTAGGATACATAAATTATCTGATAGTAGTTGTTATCTACCTGACTGTGTGAAAGGCAAATGGTAGACAAGAGTTTAAGGAAATCATTTGCCATCTATTCTATCTAACTTCTTGAATTCTGAACCATGATGTAATATTGTTGGTTCAAAGAGTCAAAATTTTAAAATAAAAAGCAAAAATAGGATAATTTCCTGAGGTTTGAATTGTGAAGGCTCCGAACCCTGTCCCCAAACCCCAGACCCAGACTAAAGCACAAGGAGACACATGACCTTGCGGCAGCTTGTCTACCATCTCCAGAAACTCTTCTATTTTTTTTTGTCAGATTGCCCTATGAAGGCAAAAACTATAATTATAGGATGTTTTGAGAGTGACAAGAAAGTGAGGAAAGGGCCTAATTCACCCAGAAGTGTAGGAAAGAGACCCCCTCGTGTACTGTTTAAAATAAGCCCAAGCTTCTTGATATTTCACATCCAAATACTTCAAAAGGCATCTCTAGAAATTAAGGTATTTTCTTAGAAATCCACAACTCTATTATAATGGTCAACAAAATTCTTTAATATCATCTCAAACCTAAACCTATACAAATGTTCATAATTGTTCCAAAAATTTCTTTCTACAGTTGGTAGGTGCAATAATTTCTCAGTGTAGTGTTAGCAACAGATGTGATGTCCACCTCTTGTTTTTATTCTTCACTATATTTCTAATGCTAGTCACAAGGTATGGCTTAGTGTGTCCTCGTGTGTTTCCCTAGGATGGTATTATCATTATTATGTGACATCTGCCTAGGACAGTAGAAAAGAAGTAATCCAAAATTTTTTATTTATAATAGTTTAAAGTGAGTATAGAGGAATAGATGAAAACAAGAAGGGTAGTAAGTCAATAATTGTTGAAGGTAAGAGATAGGTATAAGCGGTTTCATTTTATATATTATATATATATATATAATACTTCTTATTTCTCTTTGATATGTTTTAATACAAATTATAATGGCATATCCTCTGAAGGATAGAGTACAGTTATGCAAGACTGTTATAGGATAATTTTTCAATGTTCTTATCTTTTCTGGATAACAATTTTCAGAAATTATCTAAAATAAAATTCACTAGCTTTTAATTCCATAAGAAAATATCATAATCTAACAATAAAGGGAAAACTGTATTTGTGATGAAAGTCATTCTTCATTAAGAGATTCTTAAAAGACTATGCAACTTGTGGACACTTGTTTGAAAAAGAATCCCACTTTTAAATGCTACTGTGAGAACAAAAGGGAATCTATACCGGGACTGAGTGTGATCTGATAATATTGGGGGATTGTTAATTTTTTTAGTTACGTTAATAGTGTAATAATTTTTGTTGAGGAAAATGTTCTTTTATTAAAGAGAGACATGTTAACATACTTCAGAGGAAATTGAAAGGATATCTATAATTATTTACTTTTAAATACTTAAAAATTAGATGTAGCAAATATGATAATATCAATAAGATTGAAATCTAGGTGAGATAAAGAGTCAGAAATGGTGGTGGTGGTAACTCAATTTATTAGTTTCTTTTAATCCTCACTTAAAAACCAACAGAACAACTAGATAGCAAACCAAAAATTACCATCAACAGCACTTGCAATAAAACGTGATGACAAGCTATGCTGACAGACCTTAAAATACACGTAGGTAGAGACAAACCACCAACAACCACAGAACCTGTTGGCATCTGTGTGACAATAAAAGGAAGAAGTAATAGTACAGTATCTGATGTACCAAAATAGCCAGCAGATAGTCAATGAAAAACATAGCAGGCCAATTTGAGAACAGCAGCTAACAGTGGTAGTAGTTTTGCCCTTTCCAAACTGCTAGAGTAGTTTAAATCCTAAGCCTGTGATGTGTTTAGAGATCCAAAGTAAAAAATGCTTGACTGTCATATTTGCCAATTTCTCCCACCATGGCTAATTTCAAGTTGCCAACATGATGTTACTGAAATCGGATGAGAAAAAAATGTGAAATATAGCCCTGCAATACAATATTTCTGCTATACAAATACAGTAGGAATGAAAAATCTCAAGAGCATAATGATAAGATGTAATAGAATACAAATCTAAATTTTTATATGCCTTGGTAATGTAGCTTCAAAATACATGAAGCAAGTAATGATAAAACTAAAGTAATAGAAAAATTGAATTTATTGTTAGAGATTTCAAGAACTATCTCTCAATAAAGCAAGTAGACAGTAAAATAAGTGGACAGGAAATTGGTGAGTATACAGAAGACTTGAAAAACATAAGCTAACTGAAATTTATAGAACATTCTACCCAAACAGTAGAATACACATTTATTTCAAGTGCTCATAGAACACTAAGCAAAACAGACCATATTTGTGCCCCACACAAAAGTCCAAATAAATTTAAATGTATTTAGATAATACAGAATTTGTTCTAGGGACCCAATGGAAACAAAGTAGAAATTAATAAGAGAAATATATCAGGAAAACACTCAAATATTTGATAACTAACACACTTCTACATAACCTATGGGTCAAAGAAAAAAAGTGTTTTGGACTGAATTAAAATGAAAATATAATCTATTAACATTTGTGAGATTCAACTAAGTGGTTAAAAGAAAATTATAGCTCTGAGTACATATGTTAGAAAATAAGAATATTTCAAAGCAAAGATATAAGCTTCAACTTTGAAACATAGAAGAGGAGCAAATTAAACCCAAATCAAAAGGTAGGCAAAAGTAAAGAAAAAAGAAAAACAAAAAACTAATGAAAAAAATTAATGAAACCAAAAACTGGTTATTTGAGAAATCAAAGTTCAAACTCATAAAATTATATATATAAATATGTGCCATTCTTTATATATTAATTATACTTTAATAAACTTGTTAAAAGGGGAAAACTGTTCAACAGAAAAAAGAGAGAAAATACCAATTACCATTATCAGGAATGAAAAGGGGACATTGCTATAAATTCTATAGACATTAAAGTCACAAGAAGGGAATATTATAACAACTTAATTGCAATAAATCTGACTATTTAGAATAAATGAAGAAATAATTTGAAAGAAATAAACTACCAAAGCTCATTCAACAAAATTGGTAACTTGAATGCCCTTGTATTCATAAAGTGATAATATTTATCATTGTAAACCATGCCACATACAAAACCTCAATCCCAGGAGGCTTCACTTCTGAATTCTACTAAACATTTAAGTGTGAAATAGTATTAATTCTATGCAAAATTTCCAGAAAATTGAAAAGATATGAAAACTCCCCAATTCATGCACTAAGGAAAACCTTACCCTGAAACCAAAGACAGGAAAAAAAAAGAAAACTAAATTGACAATGAAATGATGGGCCTAAAAGACACACTAGAAAAGATGGATTTAATAGATATTTTCAGAGCAACTTACCCCAAAGCAGCAAAATATACATTCTTTTCAAGTACACATGTAATATTTTCCAGGATAGATAGCATGTTAGGACACAAAACAAGTCTCAATAAATTTAAGAAGATTGAAATCATGTCAACTGTCATCGCAGATCACAATGGTATGAAACTAGAAATCAACTTCAAGGAAAAAAAAAAAAACAGAAAACACACAAACACATGGAGGCTAAATAACATGCTACTAAACAATGAATCGATTAAGAATGAGATCAAAGAAGAAATCAAAAGATAGCTAGAGACAAATGAAAATAAACATGCAAAGATTCAAAATGTATAGGACACAGTGAAGCAGTCCTAAGAGGGAAATTCATAGCAATACAGGCCTACCTCAAGAAACAAGAGAAAGCTCAAATAAACGATCTCACCTTACACTTAAAAGAACTAGAAAAAGAACAGAAATCATAGCCCAAAGTGAATAGAAGGAAGGAAAATATAAAGATCAGAGCTGAAATAAACAAAATAGAGTCTAGAAAAACAATACAAAAGATTAGTGAAACCAAGAGCTGGTTCTTTGAAGAGATAAGCAAAATTGATGGACCTATAACCAGACTCATCAAGATAAAAAGAGAAAGGACTGAAATAAATAAAATAATTAATGAAAACAGAGAAGTGATAACTAACACCATAGAAATACAAAGAATTATAAGAAAATGCTATGAGCAAGTATATGCCAAAAAAATTGTACAATCTGGAAGAAAATAATACAATCTTAGATATATACAATCTCCCAAGACTGAGTCAACAAAAAACAGAAAATCTGAACTGACTGATTACCACCAATGAAATAGAAGCAGTAATAATCAAAATCCTCCCATAAAACAAAAGTCCTGGACCAGATGGCTTCACAGGCAAATTTTACCAAACATTCAAAGAAAGATTAATACCTCTTCTTCCCAAACTATTCCAAAAATTTGACAGGAAGGAAGGCTCCATAAATCTTTTTACCAGGCCACTATTACACTGATTACAAATCCAGACAAAGACATTACAAAAAAAGAAAACTATAAGCCTATATATCTTATGAACATTGATACAAAATTCCTCAACAAAAAGCGTTTTCCTTAAGATCAGGAATAAGACGAGGATGCCCACTTCAACCACTCCTCTTCAATATTGTATTGGAAGTCTTAGTCACAGCAATAAGACAAGAAAGAGAAATAAAATATATCTGAATTGGAAAGGAAGTAGTAAAACTCTCGTTATTTGCAGATGACATGATAATATACATAGAGAATCCTAAAGATTCCATCAAAAAACTGTTAGAATTGATCAATGAATTCAGTAAAGTAGTAAGATAAGAAATTAATATTCAGAAGTCAGTGGCATTTTTATACATCAATGATGAGCTTTCAGAAAGAGAAATTAAGAAAAACACTCCCATTTACAATTGCATCAAAAACAATAAAGTACCGAAGAATCAAATTAACCAAAGAGGTAACAGTCCGGCTCTCAGAAAATTATGTCATTGAAAAAAGAAATTAAAAAAGATACAAATAAATGGAGTAGGAAGAATCAACATTGTTAAAATGGCCATACTATCCAAAACAATCTATAGATTCAATGCAATCCCTTATCAGAATACCAATGGCATTTTTCAGAGTGCTAGAACAAATAATCCTAAAATTTACATGGAACCATAAAAGACGCCAAATAGCCACAGCAATCTTGAGAAAGAAAAACAAAGTTGGAGGTATCACACTACCTGATAGCAAACTATACTACAAGGCTACAGTAATTAAAATAGCATAGTACTGGCATAAAAATGGATACATTTTCAATGGAACGTAATAGAGAGCCCAGAAATAAATCCATGCCTATATGCTCATTTAATCTATGACAAAGAAGGTAAGATTATGCAATAGGTTAAAAACAGTCTTTTAAATAAATAGTATTGTGAAAACTGGTCAGATACATGCAAAACAAAGAAACGACCACCTTCTTACACCATACATAAGAATAGACTCAAAATGGATTAAAGACTTAATTGTAAGACCTGAAACCATAAAACTACTAGAAGAAAACATAGGCAGTAATCCCCTTGATATTGGTACTAGTAATTTATTTTCAAACATATATCTTTGAACAAGGGAAACAAAAGAAAAAAATAAACAAATGATACCACATCAAGCCATGTTTTTGCACAGCAAAGAAAATCATTAATGAAACAAAAACACAACTGACTGTACAAAAGAAGATGCTCACTTTTGATATATCTAATAAGAAGTTAATATCCAAAGTATATAAGGAACTCATACAACTCAACAACAACAAAAAAGAAACAATTCAATTAAATGTGTGCAGAAAATCTGAACACGTATTTCTCCAAAGATGAAATACATCTGGCCAATAGACATATACAAAGAAACTCAAGGTCGCTAATCATAAGAGAAATGCAAATTAAACCCACAATGAGCTGTCACCTCACATCGGTCATGAAGGCGAGGATGCGGAGAAAATTGAACCATCATACTCTGTTGTGATTGCAAATTGGTACAGCCACTATGGAAAACAGTCTGGATGTTTCTCAAAAAATTAAAAATGTTTGTAACTTTTGAACCAGAAATTGTACTTCTGAGTATTTATCCAAAGAAAATCAAAACAATAATTTATAAAGTCTATGCACCCCTATGTAGTCCCATTCATTTTTTTTAGCTTTTACCTTCCTTGCTTTTGAAGTCAAATCCAAAAAGTTCTCTTTAAATTCAATTAGTTGCTGTGTTTTCTTCTATGCATTTTATTGTTTCAGGTCTTATATTCAGGTCCTTAATCCATTTTGTGTTAATTTTGGTGTGTGGTGATAGACAACAGTCTAGTTTCATTCTTTTGCAGTGGCTTTCCAGTTTTCCCAACACCACTTATTGAAGAGGTTTTCTTTCCCCACAGTATGTTTTTGTTTTTTGTCAAAAATTATTTGCCCATGTAAATATGGGTTTACTTCTGGACTCTTGATTCTGTTCCACTGGTCCTTGGGTCTGTTTTGCTGCCAATACCATGCTGTTTTGATTATTGTCACTTTGTGGTATAATTTCAAGTCAGGCAGAGTGATGGTTCCAGCCTCAATCTTTCTTCTCAGGATGACTTTGGCAATTTGGGGTCTTTTATGCTTCCATACAAATCTGATGATTTTTTTTTCTATTTCTTTAAAAAATGCTGTTAGGATTTTGATAGGGATTGTATTAAATTTGTATAATGTTTAGGTAATATGGTCATTTTAACTATGTTGATTTTTCCAATCCAAGAACACAGAATATCTTTTTTTTTGTATCTTCTTTGATTTCTTTTAATAGGATCTCATAGTTTTCATTATATAGGTCCTTCACATGGTTCGTTAAATTTATTCCTAGGTATTCTATTCTTTTTGTTGCAATTGCAAAAGGAATTATTTTTTCCACTTCATTTTCAGACACTTCATTATTAGAGTATAGTAAAGCTATGGATTTTTGAACGTTGATTTTGTATCCAGAAACTTTACCGTATTTGCTTATTGTTTCTAGTAGTTTAATTGTGAAGTATTTAGGGTTTTCTATATAGAGAATCATGGCATCCACAAAGAGTGACAGTTTGACTTCTTCGTTTCCTATTTGGGTGACTTTTATCTTTCTCTTGCCTGATTGCACTCACTAGGACCGCTAATGTTATATGGATTACAGTGGTGATAGTGGACAGCCTTGCCTTTTTCCAGATCTTGGAAGGTTTTTAGTTTTTCACCATTAAGTATAATGTTGACTGAGGGTTTGTCATATATGGCCTGTATTATGTTAAGGTACTTTTCTTCTATACTGATTTTCTTAAGTGTTTTGATCCTAAATGGATACTGTATCTTGTCCAAAGCTTTTTCTGTAACTATTGATATGATCATATGATTCTTATTTTTTAATTTGTTTATGGTGTATCATATTAATTGATTTGTGTATATGAACTATCCCTGTGCCCCTGGGATGAAGCTCAATTGATCGTGGTGTATAATCTTTTTAATATGTTGCTATATTTGGTTTGCTAGTATCTTAGTAAGGATTTTTGCATTATGTTCATGGGAGATATTGATCTGTAGTTTTCTTTTTTGTGCGTTATCTTTACCAGGTTTTGGTGTCAGAGTAATATTGGCTTCATAAAATGAGTTGGGAAGTATTGCCACCTCTATGATTTTCTGGAAGACTTTGAGGAGAATATGTGCTAAATCTTCTGTGCATGTTTGCTAGAATTCACTGGTGAAGCCATTTTGTCCTGGAATTTTACTTTTTGATAGGTTTTGGATGATTGTTTCAATTTCCATACTGCTGATCGGTCTATTTAGATTTTCCAGTTCTTCTTAATTCAGTCGAGGAAGGTTGTATTTTTCTAAGTACTGGTCCATTTCATCTAGGTTATTAAATTTGGTGTTATATACTTTTTCACAGTATTCTTGTATGATCCTTTGTATTTCTGCAGTGTATGTTATCATTTCCCCTCTTTCATCCCTGATTTTGCTTATTTGTGTCCTTTCTCTTTTTTCTTTAGTCAGTCTAGCCAGGGGTTTGTCAATTAACCTTCTCAAAGAACCAGCTCTTTGTTACATTTATTTTTTCTCTATATATTTTTTTGTGTTCAATTTTATTTATTTCTACTTTAATATTGATTATTTCCTTCTGTTGATTTTAGGCTTCATTTGTTTTTCCTTTTCTAGTTTTTTTTTCTTTTTTAAGATGAAGTGTTAGGTTGTTTATTTGGGCTCCTTCTTGTTTTTGGAGATAGGCCTATAATGATATTAACTTTCCTCTTATGACCGCTTTTGCTATGTCCTAAAAGTTTTGATACATTGTACAATCAATATCATTCATTTCTATGTATCTCTTGATCTCTATTTTTATTTCATCTCTGACCTAGTTACTCTTCAGTAGCATGATGTTTAACTCCATGTATTTTTGGGTCTTCCTGATTTCTTTTTGCAGTTGATCTGTAGTTCAGACCATTATGATCAAAGAATATGGTTGGTATGATTTCAACCCTCTTATATTTGTTGAGGCTATCTCTGTGTCCCTGTATGTGATTGATCCTTGAGAATGTTCCATGTGCAGCGGAGAAGAATGTACAAGCAGCTTTTTTTGGGTTTGAAGGCTCTGTAAATGTCAATTATGTCCAGTTGGACTAATGTGTCATTGAAGGATGTGATTTCCTTATTGATTTTCTGTTTGGATGATCTGTCCATATCCGACAATGTGGTATTTAGGTCCCCTACTACGATAGAGTTTTGTTCTGTTTCTCCCTTTAGTTCTCTTAGTAATTGCTTCACATATTTCAGGGCTCCCTGATTGGGAGGAGGGATATGAATAAGTATTATGTCTTCTTGGTGCATGAAACCTTTCTCATTATGAAGTGTCCCTCAGTATCCTTCTTTACCATTTTTATTTTGAAGTCTATTTCATCTGATATTGGTACCTCTACTCCCGCTTTTTCTCTGAATGCCATTTGTTTGGAATATAATTTTCCACCCTTTCACTCTGAGTCTATATTTGTCTTTGGAGCTGAGATGTGTCTCCTGGAGGCAGCATATGGTTGGGTTTTAGTTTTTGGTTCATTCTGCAACTCTGTGCCTTTTTATTGGTGAGTTCAGTCCATTTACATTTAGGGTGATTATTGAAATATGAGGTCTTCTTATAGCCATTTTATCTTTTACTTTCTGGTAGCTTGGTGTTACCATTACTTCATTGTCCTTGTGTTACCATTTTTTAAAAAAAATTTTGGTTGTATTTTGTGGGTTTTGCCTCTGGTTCTTCTTGTTTTATTTTATATACTTCAGTTATGAATCTTTGGTGTGTGCTTACCATTATGAATATGTAAAGGATTGTTATATATATACAGTTGTCCATTTTCTTCTGCAAATGCCTCATCTCCATTCCCCTTTGCCAATTTGGATCTTCAAATCCTCCCCTTCTCAGTCATTGTTGTTTCAATTTGTCCCTATGTATGCTATACATTCATTACTATCTTGTTGTAAAAATTCTTTTTCTATTATTTAATGTTATAATGCCCTACTCTTAGTGCAGTCCTCTGCTTCTATTTGCCTGATAGTCACTTTATTCCTAATTATGTATTTATTTTTTGTCATTTTGTTTTAGGTGAGCTGACCGCTTTCAGCATTTCCTGTAGTGCAGAATTCGTGTTGGAGAATTCTCTCAGTTTTTGTATGTCTTGAAAAGTCTTAATTTCTCCTTCACATCTAAAGGAGAGCTTAGCTGGTTACATTATTCTAGGTTGGTAGTTTCTTTCACTTAATAGTTTGAATATTTGATTCCATTCCTTTATGGCTTGTAAGGTTTGTGCTGAGAAGTCCAAGGATAATCTAATGGGTTTACCTTTATACATTACTGTTTTTTTCTCCCTGGCTGCCTTGAGAATTCTGTCTTTGTCATTGATTTTTAATAATTTTAATACAACATGTCTTGGTGAAGGCCTTTTTGGATTGGGATAATTGGGTGTTCTGTTGACTTCTTGAATTCCAAGTTCCAGCTCATTCCTTAGATTTTGTAAATTGTCGTCAACTATTTGCCTGAAAATGCTTTCTAATCCCTTTTCCTTTTCCTCACCTTCGATAATGCCCATTATTCTTATGTTTCCTTTCCTGAGGGTATCAGCTAGTTTTTTAATTTCTCTTTCATTCTTTTCCATTTTTTAGTTTCTCTCTCTTCTTCTTTCTGATTTATTTCTGGATTTCTGTCTTCGATATCACTGATCCTTTCCTCCTTTGGTCGACTCTATTTCCCAATCTTGCTATTTCATTTTCAAGTCTTGCAGTGTGTTCTTCATCTCCAGAAGTTCTATTTGGATCTTTTTGAGGGTTTCAATCTCCTTGCTCCACTCATCTAGTTGTTTTTTTTTTTCAATTTCTGAAATTGTTGATTTGAATTGTTTTCTATCTCATTGAGTTTTTTTCAGAAGTACCATCCTGAAATCTCTGTCATTTAACTCACTTATTTCTATGTCTATAAGCTTATTTTCTGGAGATTTTTCTCTTTCTTTCTGAGATGCCTTTTCACCTTGGTTGTTTTTGGTGTTTAATGGACTATTTCCCCACCGGGATATTAATGGAAATATATTCTGCTTTTTTTTCCAGAAGGAAGATTTATTATATAAAGGTCTCTTTTTAGCTTGTTGCAAAGAAGGCGCTTTTCTTTTGGTTTCCAGTAGGTGGCATCAAAGCCTCTTTGATCCCTGCTTCATACAAAGTTTTAAAAATGCGTTTTTATTTTCTGATAGATATTTAATCATGTTCACTTCTCTCAGTTTCAGTCCCTTTCAGTGTTTGCAGCAACTGTAGTAGCATTTGCTCAGATTCCTCTGGGTCTCCACAGTGGTCCGTCTTGGAGGGTGGGGGAAAGTGGTCCTCTGGGTTGGGGGTTGGGGGCTGCAGCTCAGTCTCGGTTTTGCAACCGGGGCGGGCAAAAATCAACTGTTATTTCTCTGTGGTCTAGTCCTGCTTCTCTGCTCTCTGCCCGGCTGCCAGCTGCATATAAGTTTGAGCATCTCTAGGCAGGGCTGTTCAGGGAAGTCGCTGTGCCTTCGCCCCTCTCCCTCCTCCTGCAAGGAGCTCTGGTGGCTAGGAGAGGCAGCTTCTTTTTTTCTTCAAGTCCACCGCCTGACACTGAGGTTCTGACCTGTGGTAGTTCTTATGTACAGATTCCTCGCTCAGACGTGCTGATGTGCAGTTTGTGTGTTTTTTGTTGTTTTAGATGTTCAGCTTATTGTGTTTCAAGGGGAGATTTCAGGGAACATTTCTCATTCTGCCATGTTTTTCTCGAATCCTGTCATTGATTTTTGATAATTTTAGGTTAATGCATCTCGGAGAATGCCTTTTTGGCTTGATATAGTTGGGTGTTCTGTTTTTTTCTTGAATTCCAAGTTCCAGTTCATTTCTTAGATTTTGGAAATTCTTGTCAACTATTTGTCTGCAATTGCTTTCTAATCCCTGCTCCTTTTCCTCCCCTTCAAGAATGCCCATTATTATTACTACGTTTCCTCTGGTGATTGTATCAGCTAGTTCTTGTATTTCTCTTTCATTCTTTTGCATTCTTCGATTTCTCTCTTCTTCCGTCTGATTTATTTCTAGATTTGTCTTCAATATCGCTGATCCTTTTTTCTATTTGTTCAACTTTATTTCCTAAGTTTACTATTTTTTTCTTCATCTCTTTTAGTGAATTCTTCATCTCCAGATGTCCTATTTAGCTCTCTTTTAGGCTTTCAATCTCCTTGCTAAAAACTCATCCTGCTGATCTGGTTGTTTTTCCAATTCCTGAAATTGTTGATATGAATTTTTTTGGATCTCATTGAGTTTTTTCAGATGTACCATCCTGAATTCTCTGTTATTTAAGTTGCATATTTTTATGTCTTTAAGCTTATTTTCTGGAGATTTTTCTCTTTCTTTCTGAGATGCCTTGTCACCTTGATTATTCATGGTATTTAATGGACTATTTCTCTGTCTGGGCTTTAATAGAAGTGTATTTTGTTGTTTTTTCCAGAAAAAAGATTTATTATATAAAGGTCTTTCTTTAGCCTGCTGCTAAGAAGGCACTTTTCTTTTGGTTTCCAGTAGGTTTTGTCTAAGCCTTTTGGATTCCTGCTTTATATAAAGCGTTAATAATGTCTTTTTTTTCCCTAAAAATAGTCAATCGTGCTTGCTACCCTCAGTCTCAGTCCTTGTCAGTTTCAGTAGCATTTTCTCAGATTCCCTTGGGACTTGGTGGAGTTTAGTCTTGGAAGAAATGGGTGGTGGTGCCCTCTGAGTTAGAGTGGGGGGGGGTCGTGACTCAGCCTTGCGTTTGTAATCAGCTGTTGTTTCTCTGCTGTCCCCATTTCTCTGATTTCTGCCCTCATACCTGGGCATTGCCGCTTTGTGGAGCTCGTAGCTCTCTCAGGCAGGGTTGTTCAGGTAAACCACTGCACATTCTCTCTTACCCCTTCTCCTGCAGGGAGCTCCTGCTGCTAGAGTCAGCTTCTTTGTTTCTTCTGGTGTACTGTGGGGCTCCTGCAGTTCTGACGTCTGGTAGCTCTTATAAGCAGATCACTCCCTCAGATGTGGTTATGTGGCAGTTGGGTGTTATTTCTTGAGTTTTAGATGTTCCGCTTATGAGAGATTTGGGGACATCTCTCATTCCGCCATTCTTCTGATGTCACTCCTCAGGAATGATATTTAAAATACCCCCATATGTCATGTAAACACTAATTTGAAAGAAAACTCACTTGTAAAGCCCATTTTGGAGCTAGTTCAGCAATTGTGGATATGGGCTACATGGGAGATTATGCTATTAGTGTATTTATTATTAATTTTCTTCATTTAGTAGTTGGTGATTTTTTTGAGGAAAATTTCCTGCATTAAAGTGATAAATAAAAATTTTTGAGGACAATGTCTATAATTTACTTTAAAATACTTAAGCAGTAAACAATAGTTGAAGCAAATATGGCCAAATTTACAAGACTGAAATCTCGATGATGGTGATTCTACGAATATGATGGTGGTAGATGCATAGCTTTTTCTTTAAGTGTCTAATTTATTCCTAGAACAATGCAGGCACATTGTAAATAGTTGTTCTCCTCCTCCTCCTCTTCCTAGCATGTTATAGATCATGCACTCCCTACTTTCTGATTAATGAATATTCTAGAAATTCGAATTTTATGGTAAACATAATTAAAAAGGTGAATCCACTGCTGGAAAATTATGTAAAGCACTTGTAAGTTATTTTGACATTAGTTTCTATTTTTAATGATCTATGACAGGGTTTTCTGGTATTAGTACAGATCACTGAGAGTCAGCAATCTTTCAGTTTAACTGCCATGTGTTCAGAGTATCTTCCAGACACACAGATGCAAAGAAAAATATATTTTCTTCATTTTTCAGGTGAAGTATTTCTCTTTTCAGCTGAACAAAAGTGTAGCTTAAATTCTAATCTCATGCTTACATTATAGGCTCTGACCAACTTTTTTTCAAATACAGTTGACATTCAGTATTCTATTACTTTCAGATGTGCAGCATATTAGTTAGACATTTATGTAATTTTTGAGGTGGTCCCCCCGTAAGTATAGTACCTATTTGACACCATACATAGTTATTACAATATTGTCGACTATATTCCGTATGCTGTACTTTACATTCTCATGACTATTTTGTAACTGCCTATTTGTACTTCTTAATCCCTTCACCTTTTTCTCTCTGCCCCCAACCACTGCTTTTTGATATCCTGAATCCCTACAAAAATGCTTTGACAATATTTACAACAAAACTACATGATGAAATGTTTCCATGGATGCTAAAATATAAGCAGATGGACACCAAGAATCGCAAGATCTACATATGGGTCTTGTCTATGCAGTAAGATAAAGCCTTGAGCCACTTTCCACCCTACATAGGTCTGACTCAACATCTCATGTTTCCGTTATACTGTTTCCTCTTTTAATAATGTAATCTATTTTAGTTTGCTACTGCTACTTTCATATACAATGGTCTTGCTTGTTCCCATTTTCTTTTTTTTTAATTAAGATTATTGGAATGACATTGATTAATAAAATCAAATAGGTTTCAAGTATTCAATTCAAGAATACATCATATGTATATTACACTGTGCGTTCATCACCCAAAGTTAAAATCTACTAAATGCTCTGTGATCAGTGATGAGGAGACGATATCTGAGGAAAGATCATTGGAGGTCTGGTACTTCCTCACTGGGGAACACTGAATGCAAAGCTTTTGTCCAGATGTTAATTGTGTGGGTCTTCAATATAGACCTTTTCCCTCCCAATATGTGACTTAACAGCTTGTTCTGGATACCAGCTCTTTTTCAGGAGTAGACTTCAATTAAAAGGAAGAAAGATAGAGGACAGGTCCAGCTTCAAAGCTTTTCAAACTGGAGAAGGGACTCATCTGGCATGAAAGGGACTTCAAATCTTGCTCTCTATTTCCAAATTGCCTACTATGACTTTGTTGGTAGTCATCTCCTATAACCAAAATGTAAAAACTAGATGAACTCTGAATTTTCAGCAATAATTTTTCATTTGAAACCCCAAAAGAAATTCAGTTAGGATAGGCCAGAAATTTTTTCTCACTTTTCCCATCAGGCGGCATGATGTACTCCAAAAATCATTTTGCATATGATAGAGTCAACACAGTTAGAGCTTTATTATCCACAATAAACAGCATTGAATAAGATATGTAGATCTTTATAGATCTAAATTATTGATGGTATCTTTAACAAAAACATCATCAGTTCTTTGATGAATCTTATCATGAAGTTTTATTTCACCATCTGTTTGTAATTTTGCCTCCCTTCTCAGTTTTCCATACCTTGGCTATTGTTAATAACGCTTCAAGAAAATGGCTTCATTTCCTTTGGATATATATCCAGAAGTGGCTCTACTCTTATTTCATCAGAACAACCAGACTACTGAAACAACCAGACTCCAACATTAAACAGGGTTGACACTAAGGCAGATCTCACTCACAGGGTGGTGATTGACTGGGACAAGTATTTCCTAAAGACAAATGAAGAGTTTCCAGAATTGTGAAGGTGATATCCTAAGGAAGGGACACATTGCAGAAATTCAGTCTTAAACTCCTTCCCTCAGGCCTCAGATGGGGGCTAGCTTGAGAAGGACAGATTGAAGACCGTAGACTTCTCCATATGTGGAATATATGCCTAAAAGTATAATTGCTGGTTCATATGCTAAGTCTTTTATTGGCTTTAAAAGGAATTGTCAAACTACTTTCCTGACTAATAGTACAATTTTAATTCCCATTAGCAATGTATGAATAATCTAGTTTCTCCAAATCCTTACCAGTATTTTGTGTTATCATTTTTCTTTTCTTTTACTCATTCTAATAAGTATAATGATGTGCCATTGTAGCTTAATTTTCATATCTGCTATGGATAATAGTGTTGAACATCTTTTCATATCTGTATGTGGTCTTTGGCGAAATGTCTGTGCAAGTCATTTCCACATTTTCTATTGGATTATTTGTATTTAGTGTTAAATTTGAGAGCTATTTGTATATATTTATGGTACAAATCTTTGTCAGACAGGTTTGCAAATAATTTCTCCCAGTTGATAATTTGTCTTTTTATCCCTGTAAAAAAATCTTTCATAAAGCACAAGTTTTAACTTTAATAAAATCCAATTTATCATTTTTTTTCTTATAGCTCATGCTTTTAGTGTCAAGTCTAAGAATGCAGTCTTAGGTCATGAAGATTTTCTCCTTTTTTTTTATTTTTTATTTTCTACAATTGTTATAGCTTTGTATTTTATGCTGAAGTTTATGTTCCATTTTGAATTACCTTTCATATAGGTATAAGGTTTAGTTTGAAGGGTTCCCCCCACCTCTTTAGTTGTGAGTCTAAGGGTCTAAAGAAGTTTTTGTTCATATACAAAATGGAATATTACTCAGCCTTTAAAAGATGAAATTCCACCATTTGCAACAACAGGGATGGACCTAGAGGTTATTATACTGAGTGAAATAAGTCAGACAGAGAAAGATAAATACTATATGATTTCACTTATGTGCAGAATCTAAGGAAAAATAGAACAAACTAATCAAAAACAGATTCACAAATATAGAGGCCAACCTGGTGATGGCCAAAGGGGAGAGAGGTTAGGAGGCTGGGAGAATGGGGTGAAGGTTTAAAGAAGGACAAATTAGTAGTTTATAGATGGTCATGGAGATTGGGAGCATGGCATAGGGAATGCAATTATCATTAATGTAATGGCTAGGTGAAGAGCCAGAGGGGTGATAGAGTAATCGGGGGATCATTTTATAAACTGTATAAATGTCTAACCAAAGTACTATATACTTGAAACCATTAAAAAATAAAACTAACTAAATAAATAAACAAACAAATAAATCCAGTAATTAGGTCTGGAAATTGGACAAAGGTTTTTGTGATTTTTATTTGCTTGATTGCCCTCAGTCTCCTGGTTATCCTCACAGGACTCAGACAATCTCTTGTGCCTCTTTTACTTTCCGCAGATGTTTCAAGTTCATTCACTGGAAAGGGTTTGAGTTGTGAAGTCTCCAATTAGGCACTTTTATTTCTAAACACATTCTTCTCTCCTGCCAGCCTGCCTGCAGAACTGCTCTTATAGCCTTACCTGTTCTTCAATCGCACGGGAATATCTATGTGTCCTGTCATCCTCCATATTAGTGGCTCACTCCATTTCAGCATTTTGGGCACTGAGTGTTCAGAATTACCTTCCATAAGGCTGCTAGAAGTCAGAGAATTCTTTGAGGTTGATGTTAGGCTTTCTGGGGCACTCTTGTGTTCTCTGCCACTCTTACTAGGGCAGGCTTGCAGTTGACCTTTGAGACTTTAAACCTTCAAGACATATACACTGGTTAAAGCTATTTACTCTCTATGATGTCTGAGGACATCTGTGGAAGTGGAGAAGCCCTATCCTTATGAGCAGTGGTAGGAAAACTATCTCAGCATTCTTAAGTAGATACAGGAGACTAGCTGATCCTGATCTTGTAAAAGTGCCAGATGATGCCAGCATGATGTGAATAAAGTCCCCAAGGTACTTGCTGACCTTTTATTGTAAGCCTTGTCTTTTCTCCACCTTTCTGCCTGTATCCCACTGCTGAAACTAACTTGCAGGTCATGCTATTGGGAGTGGGTGATGTGTGGTATAGATCAAAACCCATTCTATAAGGGCTATGAAGTGAGACAGGGCAGAAATGATCTTTCTTTGCTGATGTCAGCTATTAATTGAGAATGGAAGAAGAGTATGACTATGAAAAATTCCATGGAGGGGAAAATCAAATAAATATATAAAATTCTGGGAGTTTGGAGAAACATGACAGAGTGAGAGATGTCTCCAGATCTCTCCCTTTGAAACAACAATAAGCTGAATATCTAAAACTCAACAAAACACCCAAATTGCACACCAGTACATTTGAGCATGGGATATGCACATAAGAGCTACCACAGGTCAGAATCCCAGGTCTCAGGTGGTGGACTGGGAGAAATAAAGAAGCTGGCACTCATAACCTCCAGAGCTCCCTATAGGAGGAGAGGGAGGGGAGAAGGTGAGGTGACTATCATGAACAGTCCTGTCTAGGAGTACTGTGAGCAATATGTGGCTGGCGGCTGGCAGTAGGGTCCAGTCATCAGGGCGGAAAGCAGAGAAGTGAAATAGCAGAGAAACAACAGTTGATTTTTACCAGCTGTGGTTGCAAAACCGAGGCTGAGCCACAGCCACTATCCCTCAACCAAGAGGACCCCTCCCCCCATGTACTCCAAGACTGAACACTGTGGAGCTCAGGGGAATCTGAACAAATGCTACTGAAACTGTTGCTAACACTGACAGGAACTGAGATTGAGAGTACTGAGCATGATTAAACATCTATAAGAAAGAAAAAGGGCATTATTAAGGATCTATATAAAGCAGGGATCCAAGAGGTTTAGATGTTATCTCCTGGAAACCAAAAGAAAAGCACTTTCTTTGCAACAGGCTAAAGAGAGACCTTCATATAATAAATCTTCTTTCTGGAAAAAAAGCAGAACACACTTCCATTAATGCCCTGGCAGAGAAATAGTCCATTTAACACCATGAACAACCAAGGTGACAAGGAAACCCAGAAAGAAAGAGAAAAATCTCCAGAAAATAAGCTTACAGACAGAAATATGCGACTTAAATGACAGAGAATTCAGGATTGTATTTCTGAAAAATCTCAGTGAGTTCCGAAATGAGTCATATCAACAATTTAAGGAATTGAAAAAACAACTAGAGGAGCACAATGAGTCCTTTAACAAGGAGACTGAAACTCAAAAAGAACAGAGTAGATGTTATGGAGATAAAAAACACACAACAAGACTTGAAAAATGAAATAGCAAGCTTGGGAAATGGAGTCGACCAAACGGAGGAAAGAATCAGTATATCGAAAACAGAAATCTAGAAATAAATCAGAAAGAAGAAGAGAGAAACTGAAGAATGAAAAATAATAAAGAGAAATACATGAACTAGCTTATGTAATCTGGAGAAGAAGCATAAGAGTAATGCGTATTCTTGAAGGCGAGGAAAAGAAGCAAGGACTAGAAAGCATTTTCAGACAAATAGTTGACAAGAATTTCCCAAATCTAAGGCATGAACTGAAGCTTGGAATTCAAGAAGTCAACAGAACACCCAATTATCTCAACCCAAAAAAGGTCTTCCCCAAGACACATTTTATTAAAATTATCAAATATCAATGACAAAGATAGAATTCTCAGGGCAGCCAGGGAGAAGAAAACAGTAACTTATAAGGGAAAACCTATAAAATTATCATTAGACTTCTTAGCATAAACCTTACAAGCCAGAAAGGAGTGGACTCAAATATTCAAACTATTAAGCAAAAGGAACTACTAGCCTAGAATAATGTATCCAGCTAAGCTCTTCTGTAAACATGATGGAGAAATTAAGACTTTTCCAGATATAAAAAGATTGAGAGAATTCTCCAATACGAGGCCTGTACTACAGGAAATGCTGAAAGGGGTCAGCGCACCTAAAACAAAATGACAAAAAAAATAAATACATAATTAGAAGTAAGGTGACTATCAGGCAAATAAAAGCAGAGGAGTAAACCCTTACTAAGAACAGGACATTATAAGCTTAAACAATAAGAAGAGAATTGCTATATACCACGATAGTAATGAACATTCAGCATACATAGGGACAAATTGAGACAACAATGACTGAAAAGCAGAGGATTCAAAGATCCAAATTTGCAAAGGGGAATGGAGATAAGGCACACACAGAAGAAAATGGATGACTGTATATATATATATATATATATATATATATATATATATATATATATACACACACACACACACACACACACACACACACACACACACACATATATATATAGCCTTTACATAGTCATAATGGTAACCACACACAGAAGATTCAGAACTGAAGCATATAACATAAAACAAGAAAAATCAGAGGCAAAACTCACAAAAGCCAACCAAAATAAAAAAAAAAAACAGACACAGAAGGACAAGGGAGCAATGGAAACACCGAGCTATTAGAAAGCAAAAAATAAAATAGCTATAAGAAGACCTCATATTTCAATATTTACCCTAAATGTAAGTGGACAACTCACCAATAAAAAGACACAGAGTTGCAGAATGGACCAAAAAACCAAACCCAACCATATGCTGCCTCCAGGAGACATATCTCAGCTCCAAAGGCAAAGTGAAAGGGTGGAAAATGATATTTCAAGCAAATGGCATTCAGAGATAATCAGGAGTAGTGGAACTAATATCGGATGAAATAGACTTCAAAATGAAAAGGTAAAGAAATATACTGAGGGACACTTCATAATGGTAAAGGGAATCATGCACTAAAAGGACATAACATTTATTAATATCTATGCTTCTGATCAAGGAGCCCTGAAATATGTAAAGTAATTAGTAAAAGAACTAAAGGGAGAAACAGATCAAAACTCTATCATAGTATGGGACCTAAATACCCCACTGTCAGATATGGACAGATCATCCAAACAGAAAATCAATAAGGAAATAACATCCTTAACTGACACATTAGTCCAACTGGACATAATTGACATTTACAGAGCTTTCAAACCCAAAACAGCTGCTTATACATTCTTCTCCATTGCACAGGGGACATTCTCAAGAATCAACCACATACAGGTACACAGAGATTGCCACAACAAGTATAAGAGGGCTCAAATTATACCAACCATAAGGATCATAATGCTTTGAAGCTGGAGATCAACTGTGAAAAGAAATCAGGAAGAACCACAAATACATGGAGATTAAACAACATTCAACTGAAGAATAACTGTGTCAGAGAGAAAATAAAAAGAGAGATCAAGAGATACATAGAAAGGAATGATGATGATAGTACAACATATCAAAACTTTGGGGATATGGCAAAAGCAATCATAAGAGGAAAGATCATATCATTACAGGCCTATCTCCAGAAACAAGAATGAGCCTAAATAAACAAGGTAATGCTTCATCTTAGAAAGCTAGAAAAGGAAGAACAAATAAAGCTTAAAATCAGCAGAAGGAAAAAAATAGTCAAAATTAGAGGAAAAAATGAAATTGAAAACAAGAAAACAGTAGAAAAAATAAATGCAACAAAGCACTGGTTCTTTGAGAAGGTTAATAAAATTGACAAACCCCTGGCTAGACTCACTAAAGAAAAAGAGAAAGGACACAGATAAACAAAATCAGGGAAGAAAGAGGGGGAAATTACAACAGATACTGCAGAAATACAAAGGATCATACAAGTATAATATGAAAAAATATATAACACCAAATTTAATAACCTAGAAGAAATAGACCAGTATTTAGAAAAATACAACCTTCCTAGACTGAATCAAGAAGAACTGGAAAATCTAAATAGACAAATCAGCAGTATAGAAATTGAAACAATCATCAAAAACCTATCAAAAAGTAAAATTCCAGGACCAGATGGCTTCACCAGTGAATTTTACCAAACATTCAAAGAAGATTTAATACCTATTCTCCCCAAACTCTTCCAAAGAATTGAAGAGGAGGCAATACTTCCTAACTTGTTTTATGAGGCCAATATTACCCTCATACCAAAATCTGGTAAAGATAACACACAAAAAAGAAAACTACAGATCAATATCTCTCATGAACACAAATTAAAATTTCCTAAATAAGATACTAGAGAACAGAATATAGCAACATATTAAAAAGATTATACACAACAATCCAGTGGGCTTGATCCCAGAGGCACAGGGATGGTTCAACATATCGATCAATGTGATACACCACATAACATTTAAAAACTAAGAATCATATGACCATATCAATAGATGCAGAAAAAGCCTTCGACAAGACACAGCATCCTTTTATGAACAAAACACTTAACAAAATCGGTATAGAAGGAAAGCACTTTTACATAATAAAGGCCATATATGACAATCCCTCAGCCAACATTATACTTAATGGTGAAAAACTATAAACCTTCCAAGATCAAGAACAAGACAAGGCTGTCCACAATTACTACTGTTATTCAATATAACATTGGAGGTTCTAGCAAGTGCAATCAGGCAAGAGAAAGATATAAAGGTACCCAAATAGGAAACGAAGAAGTCAAACTGTCACTATTTGCAGATGTCATGATTTTCTATACAGAAAACCCTAAAGACTCCACATGTACAGTACTGGAAACAACAAGCAAATACAGTAAAGTTTCTGGATACAAAGTCAACGTTCAAATATTCATAGTGTTCCTATGCTCTAATAATGAATTGTCAGAAATAGAAGTGGAAAAAATAATTCTTTTTGCAATTGCAACACAAAGAAGAAATTGCCTAGTAATAAATCTAACAAAACATGTGAATGACCTATATGATGAAAAGTTTAAGATCCTATTAAAGAAATCGATGATGATACAAGGAAATGGAAAGCTATTCCATGTTCTTGGATTGGAAGAGTCAACATTGTTAAAATGACCACATTAGCTAAAGCATAATACAGATTTAATGCATTCCCTATCAAAATCCCATCGGCACTTTTTAAAGTAATAGAACAAAAAATCATCAGATTTGCATGGAAGCACAAAAGACACTGAATTGCCAAAGCCATCCTGAGAAAAAGAATGAGGCTGGAGGCATCACTCTGCCCAACTTCAAATTATATTACAAAGCGACAATAGTCAAAACAGCATAATAGTGGCTGAAAAATAGAGTCACAGACCAGTGGAACAGCACTGAAAGTCCAGAAGTAAACCCATATTTATATGGGCAAAACAATTTTCAACAGAAAAGCCAAAAACATACAGTGGAGAAAGGAAAGCTTCTTCAATAAATGGTGCTGGGAAAACTGGAAAGCCACCTGCAAAAGAATAAACGTAGATTATTGTCTATCACCACACACCAAAATTAAGTCCAAAAGGATTAAGGACCTGAACATAAGACCTGAAACAATAAAATACATAGAAGAAAACATAGGAACTAAACTCAAGGACCTTGGACTTAAAGAGGATTTTATGAATTTGACCACAATGAGATATCATTTCATATCTGTTAGAATAACTATAATCAATATGACAAATAATAACAAATGTTGGAAGGAATGTGGAGAAAATGGAACCCTCATACACTGCTGGTGGGACTGCAAATTGGTACAGCCAATATGGAAAACAGTATGGAGTCTCCTCAAAAAAACTAAGAATTGATTTACCATATGATCCTGCAATACTTCTACTGGGTATTTACCCCAAAGACTTAAAAACCCACATCCGAAAAGTTATTTGCACAGCAATGTTCATAGCAGCATTATTCACAGTGGCTAGGATATGGAAGCAACTGAAGTGTCCTACGATACATGATTGGCTAAGGAAGCTCTGATACATATATGCAATGGAATATTACTCAGCCATGAGAAAAGATGAAATACTGCCATTTACGACAACATGGATGAATCTGGAGATAATCATGCTAAGCAAAATAAGCCAGAATGAAAAAGTTAAAAATCACATGATATCACTTATATGTTGGACATAAACCTAAAAGCAACAAATGAATAGGACAAACAAACAGAGACTCATGAACATGAATATAGACTAGTGGTTACCAGAGGATAAGGAGTGGAGGGATTGGGGAAGTAAACTGGGTTAAGGGAGTCAAATATGTGTTGACAAAAAGAAATCTAATTGTGGGATGTGAACACACAGTGTAAATATATATATATGCTGTATTGTTAAAATGTATAGCTGAAACTTATTGGATTTCGTTAACCAATGTCACCATAAAAAATTAAAAAAAGAAAATTCTATGATGTTTTCATATGTAATTGATCACAAAATAGAAAATAGAAAAAGGTACATTTAAAGCAACAATTATAAATGATATCTAAGAATAAAATTATGAAAGGGGTTCCATTGTTAATGACAGGAAAATACAAAAAAAAAACTTTTCAAAGGCCATGAAAAACCTGAATATAGAGATATATCATATTTTAATAAAACCTGAATGAGTTATATAAAAAGTTTAATTTTATAATTCATCTTTAAGATGATCTAAATTCATATACACAAAAACTATGGGAAAATGAGGGCAAAATTGCCCTAAGTGATAGCAAACATAATACAGCAATTAAACAGTGTGATTCTAGCATATAAATTGACAAATTTTTAATGGAAAATATTAGTGGGTCCAGAAATTGATCTAGGTATACATGAAAATGCCATACATATGCTATAGGGAAAGGAAATGAAAAAGAAACCAAAGGAGACAGTCTGTCCTCTAGGGAAGTAGTGAGATTAATTTCTGTAGGAAGTTTTTAAATTTCTAAAACAGATGAAACCATATAGAGCCATATTACCCCCATCTCTGCTATTAGGCCTAGAAGATCCCAAGGAGAGATGGCCACCTGACTCCAGTAGTACTTCCTCTTTCTTTCTCAGGGGACTGGGAGATAAGGACTTTGGTTTGAGGTGAGGAGGGCTCAGATCAGCTAAGGGTTCTAGCCTCCAACTGTAACTAAGGAATTGACCCTCGATGAGGACAAAGGCCATACTAATACCAGGTATAGAGGGTCCTATACACTCTGGTTGGCCCATAATATTATTCCTAGGAGGTCCCAAACAGGACTGTCAAGATAAGGCTCCTTTACTTCCTCCTCAGAGGTCTTCTGGAGGTGAAAGCCATAGTCTGAGGGGTCAGGTCTTAAGCAGTGGAAAATAGGAGGCCTATTCCATTCCAGGAGTACAGGTGAGAACTCCGAGTAAGGACTCAGGGGACCATCCACTCCAGAAC
>CM053505.1:32627203-32655128 GCA_028627145.1 Eidolon dupreanum | reverse complement strand
CATAATATTATTCCTAGGAGGTCCCAAACAGGACTGTCAAGATAAGGCTCCTTTACTTCCTCCTCAGAGGTCTTCTGGAGGTGAAAGCCATAGTCTGAGGGGTCAGGTCTTAAGCAGTGGAAAATAGGAGGCCTATTCCATTCCAGGAGTACAGGTGAGAACTCCGAGTAAGGACTCAGGGGACCATCCACTCCAGAACAGAGGGGATGTCACAGAATCCCACCTCTGCTGTCAGCCCTGGAAGGAGGCAGGGGTACTGGGATAAAGTGTTTCCTCATTTCTTTGCAGGGGCCTCAGGGAGGTGAGACCTAAGTTAAATGAGGGGCCTCAGGTCAGCAGATGCGAGGGAACTTATTCCTTGCCAGGAGCCAAGGTGAGGACTCTTAGGGAGTATACAAGGACAACCCATTGCAGAACAGAGGGGCTTGCATAGAGTCTGACCTCTGCTAAGAGCAATGGGAGGCCCCAAGTAGAGCTGTCCTACAGAAACTTCCTCTTAAGGGGACTCTCTGTGAGGCTTGCTTTGAAGGGTTGGCTTCAAGTCAGCAGACGGAGTTCTGGATTGTTCCAGGAATCTATGTGAGGATCCTGAGAGGGGATTAAGGAGACCATCCAACCCAGAATGGGAATGGGTTGGAGGAAGGTGCACAGATCCTTTCCCCTGCTATCTGCTTTCAGAGGCCCAGAGTAGAGGAAGACATACATGATAATTTCCTCTACAGTGTTTTTTGTGAGTTAAGGCTTTTTTTTTTTTTTTTCTGAGAGGAGAGGCCTAAGGTCAACAGAGGAAAGAATCTCAGATCCTTCCAGGAATCAAGGTTAAGATCAGCAAAGTTTGGCAGTTCATAAGACCACACTCATGTCTGACACAGACTTCAAGGTCAGGAGTCCTTAAGATTATTATTCTGTTTTGATAATTCACTGGAAGGGCTCATAGAATCGCTGAAAGCTGTTATACTCACTGTGATGGTTTGTTGAAAAGGTACAGGCTAAAATAAGCCAGGAGAAGAGGTGCATGGAGCAGAGTCCAGGAGAGCCTGGAGTTATTCTTTGGCCTTAAGTTGAAAAAGTGAATATGGATGCCAAGGAACAGTCACATTTTGATTAACAAAATAGACCTTACTTATACTGAGGGATTGAGTGAAGACCAGGACTTGCTCAAAACTGTCCATCCTAGACCTGATCTTCATAAAGGGCAACTCTGCCCCTGAAGAGGACATCTAGATCATGCTAAGTGAGTTGCAGCTATGTCCTGGGGGAAAGCAGATCATCTTTGGGGAGCACAGAAAACTCATAAACAAAGATTTGTGCAGCAAAATCTGAGGCAGATACCCAATAGAGATCCTATATGCTATAAATTCCTATGGCACTATTGCACCTACAGTGAAACAAGTAAGATGAAAGTTCTGTAGTTTGTGGACAAGATTAATGTTGACTCCTGTTCTTACAGGTCAGAGCTTGAAGAGAGAGGCCTTGAGAGTGGAGGATAGAGTCCAAGTCAGAATTTAAAGCAATGTTGGTGTTGATGTCATGGCCAGTGGTGGAATCAGGACCATTGTCAGTGGTACAGCAAGTGCCAGTGCTATGGCCAGCAGAAGACACAAGTGAGTACTGAGGCAGATTGTTCACTTTTTGTGTGAAGTAGGCAATCAAATATGCTGCAGTGAGAAGTGGGAGATGAATTGAGTGTGTGAAAGGAAGACAGTATGTTCCACTGGTGTTTGCTGTGGGTTGAATTGTGTCCCCTCAAATTTACATGTTGAAGCCCTAACACCCAAATATGACCATATTTATAGATGGGGCCTATAAGGAGAAAATTAAGATTAAATGTGGTCATAAGTGTGGGATCCTAATACAATAGGATTAGTGCCCTTTTAAGAAGAGACACCAGAGAATTTGTACACTCTGTCCCCATGTGCACACACTGAGGAATGGGCATGTGAGGACATGGTGAGAAGGTGGCTGTGTATGAGCCAGGAAGAGAGTTCTTACCAGAAACTGACCATGTTGGCACCCAGATCTCAGGCTTCCAGCCTCCAGAACTGTGAGAAAATTATTTTCTGTTGTTTAAGGCACCCAACTTATTTTATTTTGTTATAGCACCCCAGCTGAATAATATAGTATTCCTATTCCATTTGGGTAAATTATTGATTTATCTGTTGTTTAGTGTCATTTAGTGTGTTGTTTACTTTAATATAATGTTCAATTCACTTCAGAATCTATATTTTTATATTGCATAGGTCAAACTTTTATTGTTCTTTCCAAGGTATTGAGTACAAGTTTTACTATTTTTGGAAACTTTCTATCATATTCTGTGATCTGAAACAGATTACATGGCAATGAAATAGACTGTTTCTTGAAAAGGTGCAAGAAATTCACCAATAAATAATTTGGATCCAGAAAAATAGAGGAAAAAGTATAGATATGGTTATATCCTGGTTTTCCCCTTTTCTTTTAGTCTATTGTTCCATAAAATTGACATACATGTGGATTTACTTAATTGCCCAAGAATATAAAGAAAATAAAGGCCTGATAATCATAATGCTCATTGTGTCATTTAGTTATCAAAATATATTGAAACACTGAATATCTGCTATGTGTGAGTGGATTTGCTAAGTGTTGGAGGTATAGGACATATAATATATTACCAAGTAGGAATTTATAAACTTTATATTACTAATATCGGTTAAAGGGGATAGTGTAGGAAGAGAGTCAGTGAAAATAAGGTAAATTGATTTAATTGTTCAACACAAAAAAGTGTGCAAGTTAATTACATATGCATTGTGTACATTCGTATGTGTGTATATATGGAAGAAGTGCATTAAAGGATATGCACTATATTTGCTATTGTTGCCATAACAAATTACCTCAGCTTAGTGTCTTAAAAAAAACCATCGATTATCCTACAGTTTTCATGGTCAGAAGTCTGGCAGCAGCATGGCTTAACTGGGTTCTCTGCTTAGGGTCTCAAGACTGAGAACAAAGTGTAGACAGGGCTACATTCTTTCCTGGAGACTCTGGAGAAGAATCCACTTCAAGCTCATTCAGGTGGTTGGCAGAATTTAATTTCTTGTGGTTGTAGGAAAGAGGTTTCCTTTTCTCACAGGCTGTCAGCCAGGATCCTTTCTCCCAGGTACTTCAGACTGCTTGCATTCCTTCTCACATGGCTCCCTCCATATTCAAAGAAGCAATAGCTTGTCAGCTCCTCAGATTTCAAATCTCTCCAGCTTCCTTTTCTATTCCCACTCTCTACTTTTAAGGGCTCATGTGATTACATCAGATCCACCTGCAAAATCCAGGATAATCACTCTATCTTAAGGTCAACTGATTAGTAACTTTTAATTACATCTGCAAAGTCTTTTTTTGCTATGTAATGTTTCACAGGAGTAAATAGCCCCCAAAAGTGAAGATCATGGGAGCAAAAATTCTGCCTCTCACGGTCAGTGAAATATTAATTGCAGTTACCTCAAAGCAGAGAAATTTCAAATAATCTTTACTTTTCTTCATGTGGATTCCTGAGTTGTTTAAATTTTGAAAATAATTCACATGTATTAATTCTAATTAGGAAAGAAAAGCTATTTATTTCATAGGAAAATAAAGTACACCAGAGTAAGAGGCCTGACTCTTCTTATGGATTAGTGTTTGGTGGTGAGTGGGAATTTTGTAGCCACCCAGTAACTGTGCATCTAGAGGCTATGTTGTCCCACTCTGTCACTCCTTTGCTAAAAATTATTCCATTGCGTCCCTTACTTTCACAATCTGGGAAATTCATTTTTGTGAATTGAAGCCTAAGTGGGATTGAGTATGTCAGTCCATCTCAGGTGCTCAAGTTGGTGTAATGAGCCTCTGCAGCAAGTTGCACTGCTTGAATTTTCCAAGCCATTTCCAGGAGAAGATCATTTCCAGCAGAGTCCTATGGAGACAAGCAGCCCCAGAAAAGCCCATGTTTTTACATTCCTTTGGAGAACGGGAGAACCAGCTCTCAGGTATTATGTGCCTGGTTAACAGGCCAATATACTTCCTTCCCTGGCCACTCTCAGGCCCATCAGAGAAAGAGGCAGACAGACAGACAGAGACAGAAAGGGGCAAACCCACCTGTTTGCTGGTCTTTTCAAAGTTAGGGGTTAGCATTCCCAGGAATCCAGTCTTCCAGGTCAAAATTATTCCTGCTTTCCCATGAGAGCAGTATAAATCACATCTGTGGGAAGTGAAGCAAGTCTTTCCTGATCTTTTCAATAATTGGTAAGATTATTCTCTGTGGAGGAAAGGGAGAGTCTGTGTCCTGTTAGGAGCTTTGTGAGGTTGACAGAGTGGAGGTTACCTTCAAATTCCAAATTCAGCACTTGGCAGGGATGAACAGAAATCTGCAATGTAGCCAGGGCCATTCCCAGCCATAGCAGAGCAGAAGCCACCAGAAGTCCTCTATTTTAGGCAGGAAGGTGTGATTTGGGAAGACTTCTCAGAGAAATTGTGAATGTTCCAATATGGGAGGAGCCTTCTTTTTGGTGTAGGGTAGAATATAACTCCATATAAGGAAAATGAATAGAAAAAACGTGTTTTGTGTGTCTATACTTGCACATCTAACTATCTAGCTCTGCATAGAGTAGAGGCTAGTGTGTTCATAGTAGTCACCTCTTGCAGTGGGAGTCAGAAGAATATGAGGGAGATGCTTTTCATTTTACATGTATTTTTGCCATCTGAAATCTTTAACAGGTGCTTGTATTATAGAAGAGAGTGATTATGACATTAATGTCAGGGCCTAGCAGCTTGTCCCTTGGTTTTGTGTCTTTCTTGGTCTGTGGCCATGACCAGAGGTTTGGCAGTGTCTCCCATCCTTTGGAGACCCTCTCAGTCCTAGGCTCAGCAGCCTCTGTTGTTCTAAACATATTGTTTGCCCCTTCAAATAACAAATTCTTCATGGAGCCCACCACACCAACTGAGAACTTAGGGTATTTACGTAAGATTTCTTCATCCTCTAGAAAAGTGAAAAACAGGCTCCTTCTACAGCAGATTTTTGAACAATGTCATTTCATTCAACATTGTTTCATTATAACGTTGATAAGATGCCCTAGGAAGTTAACTCTTGTGTCAATTAGCCTATAGAAAAATCATTTTTCTTATACATCGTTTTGCTTAAAGTTGCAGAACCTATCGATGACAGTAAGTGAGGGACTTACTGTACTGACCCCTCACTGGAATCATCTAGAAAATCAGACTTACTATATAGGAGAGCAGCAGCAAAGTCACCAGGGGATTGTATGTCACACATCAGTAAGACGTGGTAAGTGGGTAAATGTAGAAGGAATCCTAAGAGCCACCAGTTGAGTGTCCTACTGTACAGAGTACATGTAGTGAGCGGTCTGAGCCTTTCTATAATCTGTCTTTGCACACCCTTAGACTGCACAAAGGACCTTGATCAAAAGTGGATTTTTTCTGGTGTGTGGCAATGTATGTGTTTCTGCTTCTGAGATCTCATCCTTATTTTTATCTAGTTTTATTTTTTGCTGGTCCTTCCAGCCTTGTCTGCAAGTTACAGACTGAAAGTCATCTTTCAGCTTACTGAGCAGAACAGCAATAATAACAAACCTCAAACTGAAGAAATGATGTTAGGAATTCTTCCAATTCATTTAATTAGGCTAAAACCTACATTGTTTTTTTAAAAAACTAGCAGCCTATTATAGTTTGTAAAAGAAAATATACAAGAAACACATATTATATGTATATCAGATGATTTTTATTGTGAAATATATCATATATAATATCTTTACATACACGAGTGTTTATGTCAAGTAAAAACATTATAGCCTCCTAGATGTTCCCTGCATTTTATTCCCACTCACTGTCTTTATTTTTAATTTAAGTATAGTATTACTATGTATCAGTAAATTGCAGTATATGATATAAAACATATATGTGCACTTAAAATAGTAATTATAAAACATACACTGTGTAACCACTACTTAATGAATAGAACACTTAATGTAATTTATAAACCCTTAGTGTGCCCCTTCTCAAATATATACCCCATTCCATCAAACTTAAAGTTCCTGTTTTCCTGACTTTTGTCAAAATCTTTAATCACAGGAATGTGAAGTATAGCATAGGGAATATAGTCAATAATATTGTAATAACTATGTATAGTGCCTGGTGGGTATTAGACTAATTGAGGGATCGCTTCATAAATTATATAAATGTCTAACCACTATGCTATTCACTTGAAACTAGTATAAAATAATATTGAATGTCAACTGTAAATGAAAAATGAAAATAAAAAAACTTTACCTTGCTTTTATTTATACTTTCATGATCTTCATTTGTGCATTAAACATTATAATTTTGCCTGTTTTTAAACTTTTAATATGCAATCATACTTTGCGTTTACTCCTTTTGACTCATTAATTTTGCTTACTCTAATGAAAATCATTTATCTTGATGATAGTAGCTATAATTACTTCCTTTGTTGCCGCCACATAAATTCCATTCCAGGAACATTCCAGAATATTTCCACCAGTTCCAATAATGAAGAGCATTTGTATTCTTTTCAGTTTAGGAGTATTATGAACAGAGATTCTATGAATAGCAAACAAACAAAACCCACAAACAAAACTTCACATTAAAGGAACTCATATATTAATACCTTGTCAATATTTCTAATATTTTAAATGACAGCTTTACTATTTTTAAAGTTTCCTATACATGTATAACCAAAAGTAAAAAAAAAAATTAACTTTCAACAGCAATGTTTAATGTTCACAGAACATTATTTTTTCTATTACTGATTAAGATCATTTTGTACGGTTTCAGTTTGCATGGTCCTCAACTCCTGTGCAAAGAGAGGAGCGCCTATACTAGTAAAAATCCTCTTAACTTTTTATTCCTCTTTGGTGTCCTTGACCTGCTGCAGTACTGCATCATATTTAGAATCACCTTGTCAAATGCCACACAAAATGATTGTTGGGATTTTGTTTGTGATTACATTGAATCTTTAAAATAATTCCAAGAGAATTAACATTTTTATAATATTAAGTTTCCCAGTCAGTGAACATAGCATATTTTTCTATTTCTTGATGTTATTATTAGTATCTATATTAGTTTCCTAGGGTTGCAGTAGCAAAATACTGCAAACTGGGTTGTTCAAATAACAGGAATTTCTTGTCTCATGGTTCTAGTCTCCAGAAGCTAGAAGTTCAGGATCAAGGTTTCAGCAAAGTTTGTTCCTTCTGAGGGCTGTGAGAGAAAATCTGTCCCATGCCTCTTTCCTAGCTTCTGGTAGTTTCTTGGCTTGCGGCAGCATAACTCTAATCTTCTCATGGCATTACCACTGTGTGCATGCCTGTCTATGTACAAATTCCCTCTTTATATAAGGACATAAGTCATATTGGTTAGGTGCCTATGCTACTCTAGCATTATCCAATTCCAAAGTCACATCCACATTTTCAGGTATTTGTTACAGCAGCACCCTACTTCTCAGTAAAAATATCTATATTAGTTTGCTAAGGCTGCCATAACAAAGTACCATAAACTTAGTGTTTTAAATAGTGGAAATTTATTGTTTCACAGTTCTGGAATGTAGTAGTCCAAAATGAAAGCGTTGACAGAGTTTGTTCCTTGTGAGGGCCATGAGAGAAGAATCCGTTGGTCTGTCCCCTTGGCTTGTCCTCTCCCTCTCTGTGTCTTCACATCATGTTTTCTTCATGAATGTCTGTTTCTGTGTTCAAATTTCCCCTTTCTATAAGGACACTAGTCATATTAGATCAGGTTTCACCTTAATGGTTCCATCTTAACTAATTATATTTTAAATAATACTATTTCTAGGTAAGTACACATTATGAGATACTGGGGGTTAAAATTTCAACATATGAATGGAGGTGGCGGCACAATTCAACCTATAACAATATTTTTGAATAGAGCTTTCTGATTTTTCCATGTTGGTCTTTACTTTGTTAGATTTACTCTGTGGTAGTTGTGTCAGTTATCAATTTATTGCCTCTCAGCTTGAAATGTATCTTTCAATATATTTTCTGTGATTAAAAAAAGTAATTTTATTAAGCGTTTCTTCTAAGTAAGTATGATGTTAAGCTTTCTCAGTAAATGATGGTAGAGGGATATCAAAGGAGGAAGAGGCTTTCCTTCAATTTGTAGCTATGACAAGGTAAGTCCGTGATATGGCTGTGAGGCCATTGGGTAGACCTCTGCCCCAGTCATGAGGTGTCCTAAACTCAGGATCCTCCATCTGGCAATAATTTGTCTGAGGGCTTCTCAACATAGAAACCCAAACCTCTAAAGCTTTCTACCAGTGCCAGACTGCCTCTCGCCAGCATACATACCCAAAACCTTCCTGCCTTTGCCTGTATCCCTGAAGGCTTCTGGCCCACACCAGCGCTCTAAGTCCCTCTGCAGGCCCCAGCACAAGCTCTGCGGCCTAGAGGGTCCACAGTGACCTACTATTCTTTCTGCAAGGCCTCTGCACATCCAAAATGCAGCCCACCTGCTGTCTAGACAGTTAACATCCTCTCTGCCCACTCACTGTACATCCCCATCACCAGTTCCTGATTACCTTCTCCCTGCCAGCCCTCCTGAGCATTGACTTACCTTCTACTTGTCTAGGAACTCATGGGCCTAGCTAAACTAGCCCATTTCTCTTCTATCCAGAGGACTGGACTACACCTTATCCTGTGAGGAGGTATGAACTCCTTTCAAGTGTTTTCTTCTTTGGGTACCGTCTCTCAGCCCTAAGGTATCATAAAATTCCCTTATATCTTATACTTAGTCTTTTATCATAGTTTAATAATGATACATATTAAATTTACCTTGTTTAACCTGTTATGTGGTGTCTATCTCCTGATTAGACCCATATGGAAACAGTACTTCTTATTTCCAATGATATTGTTATTAGTAAATTTTAATTTTATTCATTGTCACTCTTTTGCAGATACATAGAGCTGCAAATTTATACATATCTAATCTAGCAGCCATAGTTTAGTCTAATAATTTGTGTATAGATTATTTTGAGTTTTCTACTCCATAATCATATCTCCTGTGAGTAATGACAGATTTGTTTCTCCATTTATAATCTTTATATCTTTATTAATCTTGCCTTACTGGTGAATTTAGATCTCCAATAGAATTGTCAAGAGGAACTATTCCTGAGTCTCAGAAGGAAAGCTTTAAGTATTTCACCACTTAGTAGGATATTTATTGTTGGGATTTTTTAGATATTTCTTTTTGGGTTAAGAAAGTTTTTTTTTTATTCTCAAATATCTGAAAAGTATTATTATAATTGCAGCTTTTATTAGATTTTTTTAATACGTGTATTGAGATAATCATATGATTTCCGTACTTTATTCTGTTAATATGCTGGATTACATTAACTTATTTCCTAATGATGGACTGACCTTGGTTTTGATGTATTATTTTGTTCACACATTGCTGAATTTAGTTTCCTAATATTTTCTTGATGATTTTTATCTATTTTCACAAATGTGATTTATTTTTATTTTGCTTTATTTTTTTTTACAATATGTCCATTCTCATATTTAATATCAAAGATACTCACCACATGATATGAATTTGGAAGTGTTTCTCCTTTTACATATTCCTCGGAAGAACTTGTATAAGATTGAGATTATTTTCTTTTTTAGTGTTTTGGACACAGACTACTTTATTTTTGCTTTTAATTATTTTTGGAAGATTTTAACAATTAATCATTCATTTATTTTAATGGCTATAGGTCTAGTCATGATTTCTGTATCTTCTTGAATCTAATTTGTTAATTTATAGTTTTTAAGTATTTATTGATTTAAATTTCAAATATGTTGTCATAAAATTTTGTATATTTCCGCATAATTTTTTGAGTTTTCATTGTGATACATTACACATACACAAAATGTGAATTAAATGTAAATATGCATATACAAATGAACGCCTGTAGATAACCACCAAGGTCAAGAAATAAAATGTTGCCAGCATTCTTAGACCCCATGTGCCTCTTCCATGCTATACCCATCATCTTGACCCTCTGTTCTTTTTTAGTAATTACTTCTTTGCTTTGCTTTCTAATTATCCTACATACACATCTCTGAAACAATATAGTTTCATTTTCCATGTTTTTAAGATTTATATAAAAGAAATCAAAAGGCATGTATAATTTGTGTTTGGCTCCACTTACTCAACATTATATTTATAAAAGCCATTCACATTATTGCTACATAGTGTTCCATTATGTTAATATACCAAAACACATTTGTGCATCCCATTGTTAACGGGCATTTGGGTTGTTTCTGGTTTTTGGCTATCATGAAAAATGCTGCTATGAATATTCATACCTACTTATCCTGCTACACAGATGCATACTTTCTGTCCGGTACCTATGTGAAAGTGAAACTATTGAGTCATAGGATATGTGTAACCTCGACTCTACTGGAGAAAGCCAAAATGTTTTTCAAAGTGGCTATATGCTTTTACATGGCTGCCAGCAACATATAAGAGTTCTTGGCTCTCCCCTTTGTGAAAACACTTAGTATTGTCAGATATTTTCATTTTGAACAGATAAGTGGTTTTCTACTTGTGGTTTAAATTTGCATTTTCCTGATTACAAATGAGGTCGAAAACTCTCTAATATTATATATTTATTGGTATTTGCCATTTTATATCTTCCTTTGTGAAGAGCCTGCTCAAGTCTTCGTCCCATTTTATATTGGATCACCTCTCTATTTTAATTGTATGTAGATGTGTTTTATGTATTCTGGGTAAGAGTTCATTGTTAGTTATGTGTTACAAATATCTTTTCTCATATTTCTTTCAATTCTATATATGCTGTCTCTTGCTAAAAAAATGTGTTTTGTATGGATATAGTGAAACATCAATCTTTACTTTCTTATGCATCTTTTTTTTAGAAATCTTTATTTAACTGGAAATCATGAATATATATAGTCCTATACTATATCTCAAACAATGTGTACTTTTCAAACTTAAGTTCACTAGGAATGAATTTGCATTAATAATGTGTGAGAGAGAGGCCCAGTTTTTCCGAGACTAACTATGGAAAAGATAGTCAATTTCTCACAGTCTGCAGTACCACAATTATTATTTAGTCAAGTGTTTTATATACAAACAAGTCTTTGTCATTACCATGCTGACTTCACACCTTGTTTTTCCTTGAATGAATCTTTGTTTTCTTGAACATTTGAATTTTATAGATATTTTAGAATTGGCTTATTAATTCACATAAGCTAAAAACATATAGACTATTTTATTGGATTGCATTGAATATATAGATCAATTTTGGGAGAAAAGGTATCTTTAAAATATTGAATCTTCCAGTCCACTAACATGGAATATCCCTCCATTTATTTGTCCCCATTTTTTTAGTCTCAGTAACATTTTATTATTATTTTACACTAAAAATGATATATATTATTAGCTTTGTAAATAAAAGCATGTTTTGAGAAAATATTATTTTTATTGGTTACATTTATTGAGCTATAACTTTAAGTCAGTAATATTCACTTTTGTGCACAATTAATTTAATGAGTTGACAAACACATACAATAATATAACCATCACATCAATCAAGAAATAAAACAGTTCCATTACCCCACAAAATTTTCTCATGCCCCTTTGTAGACAAATCCTTCCCCAACATCTCCAACTCTTAGCAAACTGGCTGTTTGGAAGAGAAGTCTTTGGCTAAAAAGTTGTCCTGCTGAAACCAAAATTGATATTGAAGGAAGTATTTGGTGCTGTGGGTGACCATGCCAGCAAAAGGGGTAACAACATCTGATTATCTCTGGTTTTGGAGCTGATAATGTCTCAGTCCTCTTTTAGCTTTCCTAATATTCCTTCACCATGCTCTCCTCCTGCCTCTCTGTTCATTCCTTCTGAGGCTCTTTCAGTGGCTGTTTCTTCCTCCTGTGAAAGATTTTCTCCCTGCCCTTTTCCTTCTCAACATCTACTTATCCTTTAATCAGCAGCCTAGATATCACTTTCTCAGGCAAAGCTTTTGACTCTCTCTCCCTAGATTTGGTAGGTCCTTACTGTTACATAGTCAGATAACATCCTATCTTTTCCGTGATAATACTTTCCCCACTTAGAATTGCTGGCTAAACATTTTGTAACAACTTGCTTAATTGTAAAATTTGTTTACTGCCTACTTTCTGAAGCAGTAAACATTACATTGCTGTTTTGTGAACAATAGTTTTCTGAATTTACTACAGGGGCTAGTACATAAGATTGTGTTTGGCACATAAAACCCATTAAGGGCTGTGTTTTAGCTGGCTGACTCTGATATGTCAATGACGGTGTTACCCAAGGTGTCATTTTAGGCATCTCTTCTCCTCCCCACCCTCAAAACTGCTACTGCCCTCTGTTCTTCTCTGTTAATCTTGCCTCTATTTTCTTATTTCCTTAGTTCTCATACTTTTTCAGTGTGAGCTCAACCATACCCCCATGACTTCAGGCTACCATTATGAATGACAACACCTCTACCTGATCCCTGCCCAGGCCCCTCTCTAGGTCTCCTGGGTTAATGTATTTGACTACCTTCTAGAAATAGAGTCACTCAAAGACCACTGAACTCTTCCCTAACTTCTCTCCTATTACACATCCTACTCCAAATTTTCTCCTCCTCTTGTGCCTAAAATCTCAGTTCATAATATCATCATCCAAACAGTATCCCAAGACAGAAACCTGAAGCTCATTTTGCACTCATCCTTCTCCCTTCCATCTGGTTACCAACTGTGGTTAATTTCTAAATCTAAAACCCTCTCAACTCTATCCCCCTCTTCCACCCATCTCTACTACTACAGCTTGAGTCCAAGACCATGTTAGTTCACCCTAGTTCATTTATTTGGTGTTGTTTCTCACACTCCTTTGCTTAGAGAGGGGAGGTAGAAGGGGTAAAAGAGGTCAAATATAGCGGGATAGCAGGAGGGTGAAATGGGTAAAGGGGATCAAATATATGGTAGCTGAAGGAAACTGGACTTTGGGTGGTAAACACAGAATAGAGTATATAGAAATTATAATGTACACCTGAAAATTATATAATTGTATTAACCAATGTTACTCCAATAAACTCAATAAAAAATAAAAATAAAAATAAAAATAAATAAATAAATATTCTATACCATACCAAAGATCAGCATGAAGCCTATTCCAGTAGGAACTTGGGAACCATAGTAGCCAAAATAAGCTTGTGACATCATCTGTGTCATATCTTAAGACATGAACATCTTCCAGTACTTTATCTGCAGTTACTGAGGTTATCAGCCTTATGGTTTTCCCACTCTAATTACCTTCTCCATGCACCTGTACTCCTTTCACTACTCCTTGCTACTCCTGGTCTTTCTCAACTGTCCAGCATTATGTACCACACCACTCACCCATATATTCCCAAGCCCAAGGAAGAAATCCAGGGTAGACAAGGAAGAAATACCAGGCTCCTATCAGCAATGAAGTAGCTCTCAATGTTAGTACACTGGAAAAAGTATACTGGACCACCAGAGGAGACAAAAGATGTAGTTTTCCCAGAATCCAAGAGTGGCAGTCACTGGGTGATCTTGGGTCCCAGGTTGAGGGGGTTCTCAGACAGCATGAGATGTATGACCCTCTGCTGGTCTTTCATCCAACAATATCCCACTTACTTTGCAGCAGTCAGCAGGTACTGATGAGTCAGAGATGCCTTTAGTCTATTTAGGTAACTTTTCATATACTCTCATTGCAGATTCTCTACCTTCTCTCTGTCTGGTCCCTTTTCTACTCATTGGTGACTTCTGGATTCAGAATCCTGATTTTATTTTATTTTATTTTATTTTATATTTGTTTTTCTTACTGTCATGAGTTTTTAAATTAAATTCATTGGGGTGGCATTGGTGAATAAAATTATGTAGGTTTCAAGTGCACAATTCAATAATACTTGATATGTACATTGCAATAAAAATCATCATATATATATATATATGTGTGTGTTTCTTGTATATTTTCAAAGTCAAATTTCCTTCCGTCACCATATATTTGACCCCTTTTACCTTTATCTACTTCTCCCCTTCCCTTTCCCTCTGGTAACCACTAAACTATTTACCAGAAACCTGATTTTTAACAAAATATTTGCTAGCAAAGTAGTAACATAAGTACAAAATAATGTGAAGTTAAAATTAATTTGTTTAAAATTGTTTATTATTATTATTATTATTATTATTATTGTTACTATTTAAAACTTCATGTACATTATAGAAAATTTGAAAATACAAATTAAGAAAAGAAAACAAAATCTCAGATTTTGGATAATTCTTACTTAATTTTTATATTTTCTGTACATTTAAATATTTTTTACAATGTGCATAGATTACATTTATATTCATAAAAACATTAGAAATGCAAAGAGTCTATTTTTGTTTTGGTTCACAGTGAGAATTGTTCTCTGTCTCTGGTTTTCTAATCTTTTATAATCTAGACTGAAAATTGCTGAAGTAATAGAGCCCATCGCTCTTGGCACCACTGTGCTTTGTAGTTGTATAGAGTTGTCCCAGGCTGTAGTAGTATCTGGAACTTGACAAGGCAGTGTGACAGGCAACAAGGTGAATCATTTGATGGGAGGCTGGTGTTTCTTTCATAGCAGCTAACATTAGATAGAATCAGCTTTATTTAACAAGTAGGTGTAACATGAGCCCCCTATTGAAAATATAAATCCCATCTCAGTACTGGAGGCATTGGTCTCTATGATACAGGAATAGGTGGGGCAAGAGGAGGACAGGTTACAGAGAAGGATTGCCTTGGTCTCCTAAAAGCTGCCTGATGAACCCAGAGCCCAGTCAAAACTCTCTCCACCTTCTTGATAAATTTGGTCACCAGGGAGTTGAGTTTGAAGAAGTAGGTATGAACCTCATAATCTGACTCCCTCCAATTGATCTGTCATTTACTGTGTGGGCTTGCCATATGAGGATTTAATTATCATGCCTGCACCCTGATCACCCACTAGGAGATGAAATGGACCAGAAGCCTGGGGTGAGGTAAAGAGGTGGATCAAATGTGTAAGGTGAAGGGCAAGAATATCCTTAGTAAGGGTACTAGAAAGAATATACATCCTCTCACACACCTCTCTGGAAGTTTCCATGACTTAAGGATATGGGAAGATACTTTTCTTCAGGAGGTTTAATGGACATCCAGTTTTTTAAAAGGGGTGTAATTGTCCTTTTTGCTCTCCAAGAATGACCAAAAAAGAAAAACTCAAATTAAGCAAAACAAGCACTTTCTACTATTGTTACTAAAGTCAACAGCAATTTCCCCAACTGAGCCTTCCCAACCTAAACTGTGGAGTGAAACTTTACTTGGAACAATGTCTGTATTCTTGAAAAATTATATAAATCACCTTTTACCCTTGAGTTATGCATTTATTCAACATTTGGCTTTTACTATGTACCTGGAAATATTCTAAACACATGTAATTGTGCTAAAAAAAATTGACTCAAAAGGATTTCTGTCTTTGGAGGGAAGGTAGACCAAGTCCCTTTTAACCCTAATATTTTAAGATTTTGTTTAAAGTAGCTCCAAGTTGATCTCTTTCACAAACCATGGCCTCTCACATGCTATTTAAAAAATCTGTATTTTTATACATTTTGCTTTATCATGGGCTACTTGCAGTATATTATTTTAGTAAACTTGAATATATGCCTGTATGTGTTTGTGTGCAGTTAGAATAAAATCTTAAGAGGCAGACGGGACTTTAGAGGTCTTCTATGCAATCTTATCCAATGAATGATTCTCTTCTATAACCTCCCTGAAAGTAGGCATTTATTTCAACTTGAACTTTACTGTAATTTCTGCTTGAATACTTCTCGTGATGAGAAGCTCACTATCTCACAAAACATTTTGTTATAGAATTACTCTCCGTAAAATTATCTTTGCAAATTAAAATTAGGATGAAATTATTAGTGTGCTGGTTTGGAATCTGGAAAATGTGAAGCTGCTAGAGACTAGAGGAGGTTCCCGGGTTTCAGAAATTCAGTTGGCTGACAAGGATGCCTGTGTGGCTATAATAGAATGAGAAGGGGAGCAGGCAGAGGGAGATGAGGTCAGAAAAGGAGACAGGCTCTGGATCATACAAGGCCTTACAAGCTTTGGTAAGGGATTTAGACTTTATTCTAAGTTTGGTGGGAAGTATTTAGGTATTTTAAAGCAGAGGAATAGTTTTTGTTTTGCATTTTTTAATATTACATCCCCATGACTTATTTATTTTATAACTGGAAGTTTGTACCTTTGTAACTCCTTTTTTTGCTTTTTAAAATATTGCAATTCTATCCGGTCAATTCTCTCAGCATTCCTCATGCTCCGTCACTTTATATCTCACTCCAGAAAGCCCAAACTACTCATAGTCCCCTGACCATACCAGGTAGAAGCATATCATGTTTCTTATACTTACGTGCACACTCACTTCCCTGTTTTCTACAATTTCTTCCTCCCTTCCCTTGACACCTGGCTCTCTTTGCTGCCAGACTTGGCTCAACCGTCACCTCCTTCAGGAAGTCTGCTTTTACATTCTCAAGCCAATATAAATGCTTTGTATCTTCATTATTTCAGCTAATCACAAATGGCAATTTATGTGACACTTTGAGGACCAGGGCAGTATCTTCTTCATCTCTGAATCCTCAGCATCCAGCACTGTGTCTGGATTAATTAATCCATTAAAAAATTGTTAACTCTTCTAAAATAAAAATAACAATATTTTTGGAAGAGATATTCTGCAAAATATAATTAGTTTGTATTTAATGATACATATAATATGTTTAAAAATTTTTTTCCTGGGTATATAACATAGTACAAATTAATTTTTCTCTGAAAGCATGATGGAGTCTTTTTTAGAGCTGTGGTAGATGACCACTGATACCTACTTAAAAAAATTTCCAGGTCAAAATCTTCTCTGCAATGCTTTAATGTGTAGAATTTGGGGACCTTAACTGATCACTTGTTCATATAACTATTAAATGTATAATTTACAAAGGTAACTGAAAAAAGTTACCAGGGCAAGGAACTGGTTACTAATAGCAATGGTGAGCAAGAGCATGACCTATGCAGCCTCCTACCTAGGTTTGAATCCTGCCCCCTCATTGACAAGCAATTACCTCACCCTTCTGTGTCTCAGTTTCCTCAACTTTAAAAGAGAAATGATAATAATATCTAGTTCTCAGAATTTTTATAAGGCTTAAATTAAATAATCATACAAAAACACTTAATCCCTAAAACATAGCAAGTGCTCAAGAAATGTAAACTATGATGAGGAGGACAAAATGATTATGATAGGTCTGACCCCTTGCCCAGAAAGCAGTAAAAGACAGGATAAACATATATGCAGGTGAGCAGCCAAAGCCAAAAGGCCAGGGTGATCTCTAAGCATGCCAGGTATTGATTCCTAAGTTTCCCATCCAGATGGATTCATTCATTGATTTAATAAACATTTATTGAGTATCTGATGATTACCAGATTAAACATTGAGGAGCCACAGTGTAAGGTCATTATGCATCAGAGGAAAGAGCCAGATAGCAGGTCACATTTCAATGTTCTCCCCTATAGTTTAAAATATACTGAAGGGTCTCTTGGTTGGCTCAGAGTTTCCTCAAATACTGACTAACTGCTAGAGTGGCAGTTGTGCTAGGTGAAGAGAAATAGTAGTAGGACCAAAATCTTTATTGCAAGAAAGAGAGGGTTGTGAGTAGAGCAAGGCTATGAGTTAATAAACGAACTCCATGGGTCAGGCTAGTTGGACCAGAAGAACTGGCTATGTTGAATACTGGCTACTATTTTTCTCCACAAAATAAGGTCCTGGTATTCCTCAAAATGATTGCATGTAAAGAGGTGTCTGGAGACAACCTCAGTCCATTCTTCAAACAGTGGCAGGGACAATGAAGATAGAAGAGAGGTGTCAAAATTGGGTCACAAATCAAGGAAGCCCCACGGAGAGTGGAAGCCTACATATGACAGGTAGGGACACTGGGAAAACTGAGTTTGAGATTAAAGTGAGAAAGAGAGATCAGAATAGAATGGTCAAAGTGTCAACTAGTGTGACGGCTTTTTCCTCATTCTAAGTATGCATTTGTGGGAGACCCAGAAACACTTAAAAGGTAAGAAGTAGGGTGACATGAATGATTAGAATAGATCCACAATACTTTTTGGGTAAATATTAAGCACAAATCAATAAAAACAGTAAACACAAAGACTTGTCTCGGAGGAGTTCAGCCTAGTCAAACACACCACAGAGCAATCCATACACCTTAATGCAATGCAGGCTATGGCTGGAGGGACACACACTATTCTATGGCAGCTCAGCGGAGGGAGGGCTTGACTGCTAGGTTGGTTGGGAAGTCTTCTTAGAGAGGATATATCTGAGTTGCGGCTTGAAATGTTGATAGAAGACTTCCCAGGGAAAAAGCCATTCATTTAAAGATAACAAGTTGAAATTTGACATTTTTTCCTTTATTTCCAAGGAGAAAAAGAAGGCACACATTTCTTTTTTAAAATAACTTTTTAGTTTTCAATTATAGTTAGCATAAATATTATATTAGTTTCAGGTGTTCTACATAGTGATTAGACATGTATATAATTTATGAAGTGATCAATCACCTCAATAAATCTAGTATCCATCTGACGCCATACAATTATTATATTATTGACTATATTCCCTATGCTGTATTTTACATCTCTGTGACTATTTTTATAATTGGCAATGTATACTTCTTAATCCCTTCACCCCACTCCCTCCCATCTGGCAACCACCACAATGTTCTCTGTATCCATGAGTTTGTTTCTCTTTTGTTTGTTCGTTTATTTTGTTTTTTAGATTCCACATATAAGTGAAATCATATGATATTTGTCTTTCTCTGTTTGACTTATTTCACTTAGCATAATACCCTCTAAAGATCTTTTCATGGGTATGTATTCTATTAATCAAATCCCTGGGTTCTATTTTGCACATCAGTAGGATGGCCACAAGGTGGCAGCACAACATTATAAAATTGTGTATCCCAGAGACACTGTATCCCTTTGTCTACAGCTCTCATTAGTCAGGGTTCTATTAATGCAATATAGGAGCCAGGCTCAACTCTCTAGAATATTCACAAATTCATGCTGCCCAAGATTAGGCAAGGTGTAGCTGCACCCAGATTAGGGCTGCAGAGGCTTGTGACGGAACTCAAAGCACTGAAGGTTCCTGGGCTGGGAGACCCCACAGAGACTACTGAGTACAAGTGGAAATTTGAAGCAGAATGAGGGATTAGTTGGATTTGTCCATCAAGATCTTTCAGGTATTTAGAGTAGAGGTAGCTATGTAGGATGGTATCCTAGGGAAGCACTGCCACAGGGGTACTCACTGAAGATATCTGATTGACAGAGCAGGCAGCAATATCTTTACAGTCCCCTAAAGTAATAAAATGATGGGATGTGACATCTGGACAGGGCCTCATATATCAGAGTCCAGTCCTAATGCAGTGGATGCTGTAATGGACCATTCAAATCCCCTTCGGAATGAAAAAAAAAAAACAAAACAAAACATTATTTCCCTAACTGCTTGAACTGCTGCCTGAGTTTAGCTCTTTGGGAATTAGCATTCACTCTCAAGAGAGCTGCTTTGCCCAAGGCTACATTCCCAAGGTTGCATGTATTCACCGACTGCTTTATATGGAAGCAAATACCTGACCCCTGTATGCAATTCAGTAGGGTCATCCCAATTCCAGAGTTCCTTATGGAGTCACCTGGAGCCTTTGTCGAAGCTGTGTCATAGTTCGGCTTCTCCTTCTGCCTAATCTTGCATCTTTCCTTCCCCTGGCCCCCTCCCAGGTTTCTATTCTGAGAGATTCTCCAATAAACTTTCTGCACAGAAAGCTCTGGCTCAGAGTCAGCTTCCCAGGGGAACACAATCCTGCCTGTTTTACTTGTGAGGAAACTGAGGCAATTTTGAGGGCCATATTTTGAGGGAGAAGTGATCACTTTTAATGACCAAAGACTTCAAATCTAAGGACCATGGTACTCAAAGACATGCTGAACATTAAGTAAGCAAAACCCCAAGAGCAAGGGTTTGTCTGTCTTCCTCCCTTCTGTATCCTTAGTGCATCCTCATAGTAGGCACTCAATAGATAGGTTTCAATAATTGAATGAATGAGTACTGGTCTTCAGATTGCAGATATAAGCAGAAATCCCTTAGCTCCAATAGGAAGCTATTGAGACTAGGTTATACTTCTCAATGTCCCTGGCCAGGTATTTTCTTCTTGAAATCCCATAGTTGTCCTCAAAGGAAGCATTCCTCTCAATCCCCTTTGAGAATAGACACCCAAACCATCTTCAGCATTCTAGCTTGACAGACCATGTCTGTATTGTTAAGGCCCCAAATTCAAAATCAAGAGAAATTAGTTCTGATTATATCCTAGTCAGTACAGAGAGCATTCCTCTGACATTAACTGAGATTGACCTTGCTAGTTCACTCTTAATACTGCCAATGTTTTTCTTCTTGTACAGCTAAGAAAGGGAATGGCCTAGGGAAAATGAAGTGTTATGATACATAGCAGATAGATTAAGAATATTGTTTGTGCAATGGAGATGCTTTCCTTAAAATCTCAGTACTGCTACCTTAGTGGTAGTGTGACTCTGGGCAAGTTAATCTTTCTTTATCTCAGTTTCTCAGCTATAAAATGGGATAAAAATAATAATAGCTCCTTGAAACTTTTGCTGTGAGGATTAAATGAGTCAATAAATATAACATGCCTAGAACACTGCCCAGCATATAGTAAGCATTTTATAAAGCTTAGATATTATTTACATGTAGAATTCCATCTTGCCACATTTCTAAAGAGAATCTAGGTACTGGATCACATAATCCTGTGGCATCCTGGATGCCCTTTGCTTTAGGATTATCTGGTTCTGTGACTACTGTTTGAATAGCTGCATAATTTATTAGAAGCTGAGGTTTCTGGTTGGAAGATGAAGCAAATACCTTATTTTAGGCACACTCAAGCCATTGCTACGTTGTGTGTGTGTGTGTGTGTGTGTGTGTGTGTGTGTGTGTGTGTGTGTGTTTTAAATTATGTCTCTGGAAGTTACAGGATGTTTCTACTTACAAACAGTTATCTCTATTCTACAAACACCACTAGAAAGATTTCCAACCCTGGCCTCAGTCAATTTCTTCTTAGCTCTTGAGACAAAAAGGTAAGGGTGGAAACTGTAGAAATTCCATACAAATTGAATTCTCCCCTCAAGTACTTCAGGATATAGAGATCAAAAAAATGAATTGATAGTGTAATTATGGGTCCTATGCAAGGTATACTTCCATAGAATGTTATTGGGACAATTCAAGCTCACTTGCTTGCTAGTTAATCTGTTTTATATACTTCCTGAATTTTCTACAATAATTATCTGATAAGAAAAATGGAGTATCCCATTGAGAGTCTCTCCTTAGGTAAAAATACCTATCTAGTTACTTCTCTTGCTGTCCTGGAACAGGAATCATGGCTTATGGAGTTATGGGATTGCTCAGTTTAAGTGGTTCAGGGTCATAGGTTTTGGTTTTGGAGGGAGAAGGGCTTTCTACCACAAAGGTCTGGTGATCAAAGGAAAAAGATAACTGACCACTCCTCCCTTAGCTAAGAACATAAAGGATGCTTTCTTCTGGACATCCGTGTAAGTGAGGTCTTATAACTAGACAAATATTAGCAAAAAGTTTGTTTTATAAAGATAAAAATTGTTTAAAACAAATATGATAATGGCAAAATAAAAGTTAATAAATATGACTTAGAAATTAAAGAAAGAAAAAGAAAGGTAAAAGTAAACATTAGCTAAGGAACATGCACCAAAAATAATTAGGCAAATGCGAATAAATAAATTTACATAATAGTGTAAAGTGAAAACAGATCACTAATAAAGAAAAACAGTGTATATAAAGTACAAAGCTTAATTTTCCCCTTCCCTGCCCCTGTCTCTTTTCCTATCTGTGTACTTTATCTGAAGTTGAGGAATTTGCAGATAACCAACCACCAGGTAGGTGCTCCTTGGCTCACCCAGATGGTCTCCAGGAAATTTTCATGCCTAAATAGACACACCCCTAATGTCCACCACCTTCACCAAGAGTTCCATGCCCCAGGTTGCTGACATCTTTTTACCTGGATGCAAAATGAACATATCTTATGTAAGTGTCAGTGAGCATGATTCCCCTGCAGGGGGCCAACGCTGAAATAGGGAATTGCAGCAAAAGAAGGAGGCCCACTTACAGAATGTCTTGAGCCCTGCAGCTGGCAGCAAGTGTTTGATAACATGTTGGAGAGGAAAGAAAAAGCCAAGTTACTTTGTTAGAAGATTCAACTTATTTAGATTTTTCTTAAGCTTTTAAGGAGCTACATTTTGAAATAAGATTGGGATGGAGGATGTTCTTTATGGCTAGTCTGGAATCTGTACCTCAAACACTGAATTTCCAAAGAGGTGATACCTCTTTTCTCTAAAGAGAGAGAGAAATGTTAAGCATAACAAGTATACTGGAGCATAAGACAACCTCTCCATTTCCAAGTTGAATATCAAACTCAATATGGCAAAAGAAAGAGACAACAAAAAAGAAGAGTAACTGCCTACAATCTAGGAGGTCCTATTATTTGCCAGAAACTACGCTACATTCTTAGGTATGTTATCTACCAGGTGAGGTCAGTGTTATTTTTATTCTCACTTTACAGATGAAGAATGTGAGGCTCAGAAAGGTTGTTACTTGCCCTTGTTACTTACACAGCTAGTAAGACACAACTAGAATTTAAAGAGAGATCTGATTTCAACATCTATGCTAAATATTTGCATTATACCAAAGCAGTCCCATTATCTTTATTGGTTGGAGAGTGACAGTCCATTGTGATTGTTGCTTATGCTCTTTCTAGGGCAGTAAAATGTTGGTTATTTAACTGGCTTTTGCATTATACTGCATGGGTTGAATCACTGCTTTCTTTCTGACTGGCTGTATGACCATAGGAAAGTTACCTTGTCTCATTGCACTTTAATTTCTTCATCTGTCAAATGCCTCCTAAGGCTGTTGTGATAATTATGAGGTATAATACCTTCAAGCATATAGTAACTTATACTTGTTCTTGTTACTATCATCCCACAAGGCCAATGAGATCATGGAAACCAGGGTTACCTGGTTCTGTAATTTACTAGGTATGTGATTCTGAGTATCCTTCTTAACCTTTTTGTTCCTCAGTTTATTCATCAATAAAATAGAGAAAATAATAGTATTTACCTCATAGTGGAGTTTTTGAGGGTCAAATGAGTTAATACACGTAAAACTCTTAGAATGGTGCTTGGCACATAGCACTCAATATTGTAAGAATTATTATTGTTGTTTAAATGGAGGATTCCTTGACTTCTTAAATTACAAAGACTTTGGAGATAATCTAGGTGGGTTAATCATTAGGAATTTTAATTGGGAAATAAACATTGGAAGTCTCTCTAAGTAATCAGCTGGGGATAGGAACCCTTCCTCCCACTATGTAGGTGACTTGTCTCTTCCCAGCCTGAAGCATACTCTCAATTTGCAGTACAGTTGTGAGAGTCTCTTGGTATGCCAGATAAGTAAGATCGATCTTGTGCTCAAATTTTCCATAGGTAAGTAAATGAGGCATTCAGTATTGCTCTCTGGGACAATTCCATAATCACTCAGTGACTTCCTGATAAATGATCTAGAAATATTAAGCCAATCAAGAACAACAAAATGGATTTAATAAAAGTAAATCACAATCAGAGAGATTTTGCTCCACAGCAAATAGACAATAATTGAGGACGAATCGTAGCCAAGTCTCTGTTCAAATGGAGATGGGGGGGGAAGCTTTTAGCGTTGGCAAACATTGTAAATTTGTTCTTTTTCCCTCTTCATTATCCTGTTAAGTGACCTTGAAGAGATGACAGACAAAAATGGGGAAAGAGTTGCATGCTATCTTTCCAAGTTTGAATGATTGAGGAGGGTTTTTGCAAGGAATGGAGAGAGCAATGTTGTCTGTGCTATGTAGCCATTTTGTCCTAGAGATCAAGTCACAAAGGAGTAAAAGGGAGAAAATCATACTCCGCTGTTAAAGAGAATGAATGAAAAATGAAGAGATGAAACCTCTTTAGGTCATATGCTTAGGTACTCAGAGGGCCTTTTTCCACATCTGTAAAAGGAAGAAGTTAGAATAGGTCTCTGTTGGCCTCAACACTCTCTGCTTCTAGGAGCATTTTCTCTCTAGCCCAACACTCACCAAGCCCAAAAAGCACTAAGCAATATACATGAACGCCTATTACAACAGTATGGCACAGTGGTTATGTGTGTAGGTGCAAGAGCAAAAACTGTCTGCTACTTACTAGCTGTAGACCTAAGGGCAAATTCTTTAATTTCTCTGTGCCTCAGTTTTGTCATCTGTAAAATGAGGATAATAGTATCTACCTCATGGGGTTGAAATGAATACATGACAATACATAAAATATGCTTTGGACAGAGCTTAGAAAATAGTAAAAGGCTCAACTAATGTTAGTTATTATTAGAGAACTTGCAGGAGTTGCAACATTGACTGAGCTTGTCATTTTAAGTATTCCCCAAGCCCTGACATTTAGAACCTTCTTACTTTTAATATAGTAATGGTTCTTAATGATTCTGCATTAGAATCCCTATTGAGGATTACCAAAAAATGCACATTTCTAGGCACCCACTGCCAGACCGACTGAAACAGAATCTCTGAGCACAGGACCAAGAACCTGCATTTTCAACATGCCCTCTGAAATTTGAGAATCACTGCTTTGTAATTTTAGTAGCCTAATATAGGGTCCTTCTGATAAAAGTGGTGTTGAAGCCCTTCCTGTTAACCTTTAACCTTAGGAAACCACCTATGACATTCCAAATTAAGCAATCAGAACTTTTACTATTGGCATGTGTAAGAGTCCTTGAGGAGATCTGAATTGGACTGGCTTGGCCCTAACAGAGTTCTTAGGATGGGAAGATATCTAACAAATTGCAGCTTAGAGTTGGTAGTACTAAAAGTCTAGCAGTATTCTTTACACTATCCAATAGGTCATAGAGATGACCACCATGTTAGCATCTTTCTTCTCAAAAATTTTCAATGATTTCATAGGAGAACTCTCCCTCATGAAAATTTATCTCAGATTTCATAATGGGGGCCATGGAATTACTTTAAATGCTCTTTAGTCTTAGTCTGACATGTGGGAATTTGTAAGAATTGATCTATCCCATAAAGCAAAGTATATGTGTTTTATGCTATCAAGGTTTTGTGGAGCAAATATAAACCATACTCCTAAGAGCAGAGAAATCAAATTGCTACAGGTTCATCTTTAATCCATTGGTGAAAATTAATTGAGTTAGACTAGCTCCCTGGCATATACTTGTGAAGTTTAAACCATGTTTTTACTTTACTTCCAGTTTCATGCGAGATCAAATCTAAACCTGGCTAAAGTATAGATTTGGTCTAACATTTCCTTGTTATGCAGTCAAACAGAGTCATGATCTCAGTAGCCATTTGCTTCTAGATGAACCCCATAGAGTTGATCAAAATCAGACTTTTGGATTTTACTGGGAGAAAAATCATTCAAAAAGGACCCTTGGTGTCTCTATAGGAGAAAAGATCAGGACTTTTAATTTCAAAAACTGATCTTCAATCTGATGCCTTTCTTAGTACTCCTAAGGTCTTTATTGAAAGCAAGACATTTCTGTGATCCTATAGTTAGGTCCTGAGCCCTGAGATGATTTCTAGCATGCTGAAATTTTGGGGGTATTCAGAACAGTTCTAACTTCTTTAGGACTGGTTGTTAGTTATTTGAACTCCAGGGCATCTCTAAAATAAGCAAGTGTCTGACTGAGTCTCAAGAATCCTGCCAAAATCCATTTGACAGGCCTCTCAAAGTTTGACACTCTTGGAGACTTCAGTGGTTTTATAACAGCTTCTCTTCTACATAGTTGCAAATTGATTAATGATTTAGCTCCAAAAGCTTTCCATCATTTTTATTGTGATTGCTTTTAACATTGGCTACATATAGAACTTTATTAAAGATGTGCACTGTAGCAGTATAAAAGACACAGCCCTGGTTTCCAGAGTTTACTCTTAATAATTATATTTATCTGCTTAATTGCCTACCCCACCAGAACTCTGTACAGAGGGACTTTTTGTTGCATTGTTTTAAATTTTGATTGGAACTTTTTAAAACATTTTTGAGATATAATTCATATACCATACAATTCACTCATTTTCATTCTACAATTCAATGTTTTTCGATTTATTGTCAGAGTTGTACAACAATTAGCACAATAAATTTTAGACCATTTTCATCAGCTCATAAAAAAATTCCATCCCATTAGCACTCACTCTCTATTTCCTTTGATCTCCAATAGATTGGCCTATTCTGGACATTTCATATGAATGGAATCATGTGTAGGTACTACATCATGCTCACCACCAAAAATCTAGTTTCCGTCTATCACCATACAATTGATCCCCTTTACACATTTCAAACTCCCTTCACTTCTCTAGCCCTTGGGTAACCATCAACTTATTGACTGCCTTCATAAGTTTTTTCTTTTGTTTTCTGTTTTTTTTTAAATTAATTAATTAATTTTTAATTTTTTCTTCTGGGTTTCCTTATTGGAACTTTTTAAAAATTAAGTATTAATTATTTTTATGGTGACATTGGTTAGCGAAATCCAAATGTTTCAGCTATACACTTTAACAGTAAGGCATATATAGATTTACACTGTATGTTCACTTTCATTGTTAGCTTTCATTCTGTCACCACATATTTGACCCCCTTTACCACATTTACCTGGCCACTGTGAATAATACTGCTATAAACATCGGTGTGCTAAAAACTTTTTGGATATGGGTATCCAAGTTTTGGGGGGTAAATACCCAGGAGAGGGATTGCTGGATCATATGGGAAATCAATTCTTAGTTTTTTGAGAAACCTCCATACTGTTTTCCAGAGTGGCTGCACCAATTTGCAGTCCCACCAGCAGTGGATGAGGGTTCCTTGTTCTCCGCATCCTCTCCAACATTTGTTATTACTTGTCCTCTTGCTTAGAGCTATTCTAACAGGTGTGAGGTGGTATCTCATTGTGGTTTTGATTTGCATTTTCCTAAAGCTAGTGATGTTGAGCATCTTTTCGAATATTTGTTGGCCATTTGTATGTCTTCTGTGGAAAAGTGTTTGTTCAGGTCCTCTGCCCATTTTTGGATTGAATGGGTTTTTGTTGTTGTTGTTGTTGTTATTGAGTTGTATGAGTTCTTTGTATATTTTTGATATTAGGTCTGTATCAGAGGCATTCCTTGCCAATATATTTTCCCATTCAGATGGTTGTCTCTTTACCTTGTTGATGATCTCTTTTGCTGAGCAGAAGATTTTAGTTTGATACTGTCCCATTCATTTATTTTATCTTTTACTTTCCTTTCTTTTGAGGTCAAATTCATAAAATCCTCTTTAAGGTCAAGAACCTTGAGTTTAGTTCGTATGTTTTCTTCTATACATTTTATTGTTTCAGGACTTATATTCAGGTCCTTAATCCATTTTGAGTTAATTTTGGTGAGTGGTTATAGACAACAGTCATTTTATTCTTTCGCGGTGGCTTTCCAATTTTCCCAGCATCATTTATTGAAGAGGCTTTCCTTTCTCAACTGTAAATTTTTGACTTTTTTGTCAAAAATTATTTGCCCAATGGAATATGGGTTTACTTCTGGACTCTCAATTCTGTTCCACTGATTCTGTTTCTCAGCCAAGACCATGCTACTTTGATTACCCTCGCTTTGTAGTATAATTTAAAGTCGGGCAGAGTGATGCCTCAGCATCTTTCTTTTTTTCTCAGGATGGCTTTGGCAACTTGGGGTCTTTTGTGCTTCCATACAAATCTGATGATTTTTTGTTTTATTTCTTTAAAAAATGACGA